>NC_069485.1:20537194-20558731 GCF_026875155.1 Cherax quadricarinatus
AAAACAACTCAGAAAATTTTTCTTTTTTTTGGCTAATAAAATGGTTTTTACAATTTCTTATAAAGATTTACTTGATTATTGATTTAGATAAATCTATAAGTTATATTGATTTCATAGAAAAAAAATTTCCAAAAGTTACGGATTTCAATACAATTAAAGAAATGATTCTTTCACAATCCTCTCGCTTCTCAAAAGATCATTTGTGGCAAATAGTAGGTCAAATAAATGAACAAGCTCGTACAAGTTTTCTACAAGGAATGAATCGACAATCTTTTATTAATATGGCGATGTTATCACGGGATGCTTCAAATAAAGATATTGCCTATCATGGATATACCTATTTTAAAACTGTTATATTGTACTTGTAATATTGTATATGGTTATGATGGTCGAATTATACTTCTGATGGAAATTTTAGTAGCTGATCATATTGAAGATATTCTTTAAATTTAAAAAAATGGAAAATTTTATTCCAATTATTCCTGTAACGCTCAATAATGAATCTTCATTGTTGTTTGATTCAAATATTACTACTCAAACATCACAATCATTATCATCATCAATTCCATCCTTACCATTTTCTCATACACTTTCATCTTCACCTATATCTGTATTACCACCACTTTCACTAAATAATGATAATAATAATAATAATAATAATAATAATAATAATCAACAGCCACTATCACCTATTGTTTCATTAATTAATTCTCCTTCTCCATCATCTATTTCTTCACAATCTTTATATTTTTCTCCAACAATGAATCTCCACAACTATAAATATGAAAATTATAAAAATGAAAAAATAATTAAGGATAATAAAGAAAATAATAATAATAGTAACAGTAGTCTTTATGGACAAACATTTACACTTAATCTTAAGAAAAAGAATAAAGACCTTCGCAAATATCTTCTAAAAATGTATATAAATAAAAAGATTATAAATACAGAGAATGATCCAATATATAATTTTATAAATGATATAATTGGTGGTCAAAATATTGATGATATGTCTGATTTAGAATTACAGCGTACTTTAAAATTAATATCTGTTGTTCAAAATATATTTTCAGATCAATCTGACATAGAATATTTTATTGAATTATTTCAGGATGTTTCTCATAGAATTCAAGAAGTTATGTTGAAAAAATATCCTAAATCAAAATCTACAATAGAAATTGTTCATCAAAATTTTACAAAAATGTTGAATCGAATTAGGAAAAATAAAAATGAACATATTGAAAAACTTTTTATACTTTCTTCTTTGGAATTTAACAATAAAAATTTATCACTTTATAAACCTCCTTCCTTAAAATCTATTATTGGAAAAACAACTATACATACTATATTATGCTTAATACTTTATTACTAAAAATTTATATTAGAATTTAAAAAATTTGAATCAAATACTAATGAAACAAAAAGAAAAAATCTCAGCACAGAAGAAGAAGCTAATACATTTTTTAAAAATATTTATAATAATTTAAACTATAATTAAAATGAGATGAATAAAAAGAAAATATTTCCCTTTCTAAAGGATGGATAAGAGCGAGAAAAATGAAATAATGAAATTTTATCAGTGATGAAGTATACACAAAAAAAATGAAATTTTTTTAAGAAAACACAATTAGTTTTTAATCTTTTTTTTTTCGTCTTTTTGTTTAATTTTTTTAATTAATTTTTTTAGGATTTTTTATCATTTTTCATGTATAAATTAAATATTTTCAGGAATGAAAATCACTAAAATAAAATTTGGGTTTTGTATTTCTTAAACTGTCTTTATTTTAAAATAAACTTATATAAGTAGTAAATAGGCAATTTCATAATTAAATTTTAAAATATTTTTAATCTATTAAATCATTTCGATTTTTATTTTGTATCTATTTTCCATGCTTGGGGATAATACAATGAATTGTATAAAATTTATTTTTTATTTAAATTTGTAACAAGCCATTTTTTTTGATAAATATTTTTCCCATGTAAAACAAATACTTTTTAAAATTTAAAATTTTTCTAATCCATAAAATTGAAGAATATCCATTAATTTTTTTCATTTTAATTTTTAAATTTGAACTTATAATTTATATATATTAAAACATTTTGTCGATGTTTGGCTATTGTTTAAAATAATTCATAATAAATAAATCTTCCCAAAATGGGTTTTAAATTTTGGGAATATCTATTAGGAATCTTTTTCATTATGATAGTCATAGAAATTCTTTTGTAATGTAAGAATTCTATTCTTTTTTTTCTAAATATTTTTTTTGAATACTTTTTTAAAAAATTGATTTTAAATTTCTCCAAAATAATTTTTGGGAACACTATTATTTTGAAACAAAAATATCAGCAATGAAATATAAAATGCATTCATTTCATTAAATATTTTTAAAAAATTCTAATTAAAAAATTTTTTAAGTTTAAACTTTTAAATATTGTTAGGATTTTTAAAATTTAAAAATTTATAATTCTTATATTTTAAATATAAAAAAAAATTTGTTGAATACCATATTATAAAATACATACAAAAAAAATAAAATAATAAAAAATTTTATCATATCAACCAGAAATATTAATGCACATTTACTATACACTACTACTCAAACCCTACAAACCTTTTAATTTCTACATCTATAACAATCCCAGCGATTCATTAGTAATCAAAAATGTAATAAAAAGATTTTTTGCAAGAAAATTTTTTTTTTAAAGCATATACATATTAAAAAATGAAAAAAAATCTCCTTTTCTTATTTATTAACTTTGAAATCTTAGCATATATATAGCAAACAAATTTAAAATTTAAAATTTTTACAGATTATTTTCCTATGTATTACCCCCTTTTCTTTATGAAATTTTAGATTATTTAAATCTTAAAAAAAAAAATATCTTATTTTATGGACACAGGAAAAACGTACATATATTCATAAATTTAACATTACTTAATATTGCTCAATATTTCAATCATATTTTAACTTATAATGATTGTGTTTTTTTCAAAAAAAAATTCAATGTAAAAAATTTTAAAAATATATTATAAATAAGTATCCTCAAAAATTCAATATAATCAATTTTAATTGAAATTATCTATAAAAATTTTCTTTGGGAATAAGAATAAGGGAAAATAAAAAAAAAAAAAAAAAAAAACAAAAAAATAATATAATTTAAAAATTCATTAAACCTTATACAATTTTTAGATGTATAAAGAGTTACGGTGCTTTTTAATAAAAAACCTCACTTATTAAAAATATTGATACTTTCTTTAAAGTTAAAGGGTTAAAAGGAAAAAAAAAAAAGAAAATGGAAAAATAATAATTAAATGAGGAAACCCTGTTATGGAGATACAGCTTTATTATCATTAATCTTTTTTTTGTAAAAAAAAATTTTGGGAAATAAAAATTTTTAAACATAATATTCTTCCCCATTATTTCCATCAGATCCATCATATTATTTTTTTTGTAAAAAATAATAAATTTAAAATTTTAAAAGCTGATTTTAATATTGATAGAAAAACAATGTCACCTCTTAAGGGATAAAAATAAAAATTTAAAAAATCATCATTACTATATAAATATCATTTTTAAAATTTTTATATTTATTTTTTTGAATTTATATAGTATAAATAGATTTCATCATTACTATTAAGTGATATCAGTTTTTAAATTTTATAATACTTTTAAACCATATATTTTTAAAAGAATAAAAAAGATTTTTCTACGTCAACATATTTTCTAACATTTAATTAAATATTTACAGGTCTTCAAAATTTTTAATTTTTTTTTTAGTTCTGAAAATTTATATTTCCTACAAATTTCTTTTTTAGAAAGAATTCTAAATAGATGATGATAAGGGGAATTTGTATGAATAGAGACACTTAATTTTTTTTATAAGTAATTTTCATTTCTATTGTTTTTATTTTTTCATTAAAATTGTTTAAATTCTTTTTTTGTAATCTAATTCATCTTTTTTTAAATTTTTATATTTTTAATATTTTTTGCACAAAAATAAGAAAAATGTATAAGTTGAAAAAACCCCATATCAAAAGGGTATAATTGGTCGTTGAAGGAAGTTATTAAATTTTCTAATTGGTTATAACTTCAAAAAATCGTTTTTAAAAGTATCATTAGGATATTTATTTTTTTAATGGCTTTTTTAATTAAAGCAAAAAAAATAATATTAAATTATGCCCTAAAATGGGCAATGCTTGAAAAATTTTTTTAAAAAAAAATTAAAATTCATAATTTATTAATATTTTTAAGTTTTTTTAAAAATTTTTCAAAATTTCATTAGAGTTTGAGTTTTCAAAAATTTTTAATAAATTAAACAATTTTTTGAAAGGTAATAATCGATATGTACTTTACAGTTAGTTTTTTTTTTTTTTAAAAGAGATTCATAAATTGTTTTTCTAAATCTATAAAATTTGAATGCCTTTTTAAAAATTTATTTCATTTTTTGCACTATTAAAATTTATTATTTGGGGGAGGAGGTACTGACATAATTTTATATTTTTTTTTAAATTTATAAATATGGTTAAAATAGGTAACAAGGGTGGCCATAAAGAGTGATGGTAAATTTTTTGATAACTTCATTTAAAACTTTTATTAAATGACGCATGTTTTCAATAGGAGAAAATTTTTTTCTCTAAAAGACATTTTAAATAAAGCATACAGTATTAAAATAACATATATTAAGGCAGAAAATTCCCATTCCTTTGTAAACTATTTTAAAAATATTTTCCCGTTGATGCATTAATAAAGTATTATCAAAATTCATAGCACCCAAAACTTTAAATCTTTTTACAATACGATTTTATGTAAATGGGTAAACTATCGAATCTAACCACAAATTAAAAAATATTATTGTTACTACTACTTTCTTTTTTATCTGACTCTATAAAAAATTTTGTAATTCTTGTTCGAATAAAGATAAAAATGGTTTTGGTTTAGAATTTCAAAATAAACTAATAATTCATTATCTTGAGGATAATGTTTTCCTTAAAAAATTCGATCACCTTAAAGAGCTAATTTTATTATTTATTTAAATTCAGAACAATTTCAAAATTTCAAAATCAATAAAATAATATTTAAAATTGTTTTTTATTTTTAAAGAAAAATTCAAAAAAAATTTTCATCGCACCCAAAAAAAAATTTTCACAGTTTTTGTTTTTCAATTGTTGAGAATGAATTCAAAAATCTAATCCAATTGCAAAACTTATTCTGGCAAAATTAGCACTTTCATAAACGTAAATTAAAGCAGCAATTGAGTACTTCTTTTTGAGTATTTCCCCAAATTCTTCAATTTTGAAATCTTCTTTCTATTTTATAAAGCTGAGTTAATTCAATAAATTAAATCATCTTTTAAATTTAACTAAATTTAAAATTTTTCATTTTTTTTAGACCATCACTTAATATAGGAATCTTTTGAACAAAAATCCTACCGCTTTTTTGAAAAAATCTTTTTTTAAATTTCTTCTTCTTTTTTTTTCCTTTTCTCTTTATATTTTTTCCCTTTTTATATTTTCCCTTTTTTTTTTGAATTTTTTTTTAGTTTTTTTAATTTGAGTTTAAATTCTTCATTTTTTTCTGGAACAGTGACATTGTTCTTTTCTTTAATTTGGGTTTTTAATTTCAATACTTTTTTTTTAAAGTGAAATTTATTCATTATCTTTTTTTTTTTACTACTTTAAATAATATTAAGTTAAAAAACACATAATTTAGTTATTAGGGGAGTTCATTCATTTAAAAAAGTTTATCAAAAAGTAAATTATATTTACAGTTAAAAATGAATCAAAATTTGAAAGTTTTTATCTGTTCCTTTAGGTCATCACCATCATCATAAAAATTTAAAATATATTGGTATTGGGTTAAATTTTCTTTCTTCTTATTCATAAAGAAAAATTCCGGGAACAGTAGTAAAATGCAACAGCATTAAAATAAGAAATATTGTTTGTGGCTACTTAAATACATTAACATATATAATATAAGAAAAAAAATAATAAAATTATCAAAAAAATTAAAAATTCTCCATTTTTTTGGGAGGTAAACAAATTTATAGAAAAATAAAATGTAAAAAAGTATAAAGTATTTTTTTTTTACTTTCTCCCATGAAAATTAATACTAAAAAAGTAAAAATTTCCCAAATTAGAAAATATCAAAAAAAAATTAATAAAATCAAATTTAAAATTATCAAGTTTTTTTTACTTTCATAAAAAAATTACCTTTTAAACAACGTTTAAAGGAAAATTTATTATTGATCAATTTAAAAATAAAATTAATTTTATTTAATCAAAATAAAGTAAAAAAAATCGATATAATTATTAGTAAGATTCGATATTTATGCCCCATTTATTTTAAACAAGATTTACAACTCTTTTAATTTGCCTCCTTTAATTAATAATGAAAAGAAATTATCCAGTATAAGTATTTGTAATTATAATTATATTTTTAAAATCAATTAAAATGAATAATTTACAATTTTTTCATTTTACACTACTTTATTTCATATTTTTTTTGGAGCGATTATAACTTTGGGTTTTGTTTCATGTTGGACAAAAAAATAAAGAACTTTTAAAATTAAAAAAAGCGTTTTTTTGCTGGTCAACTAATATAATATTTTTTTTTTTCCCCCAAAGCGTAAAATTATTCAAAAGCAAAAAGAAAAAAAAAAGTATTTGATAAATTTGGGGGAGTAAATTATGAATATTTTAAAAAATTTTTTAAACTAATAAATATGAAGCTATACAAATATTAAAATTAAAATCTTAGGAAAAAATTTTCCCCCTTCCAATTACTTTTTTATGAAAATAATGATAAAAAATTCTATTAAAAAAAATGAAATTATGATTCTAAATTTTTTAAATTCATTTTCAATTTTGTCCAAAATTGTCATTAGGATTATAAAAAAATTGTAATTGGCTAAAATAATATTTTGTTTTTTTTTCATTAATTAAAAAGCATGTTTTTTTAAACGCCTAATTTTATATTTTTCTTTGGGAAAAATATTTTTCCATTTTTTCACTTTATTTTTAATGGAAAGATTAAAAATTTTGTTTTTCATGTTATTTTGACTGCACTTTTAAAAATGTAAAAAATTTATTCCATTTATAACACATAAAACCCATAAAATTATTTTGTATTCTTAAAAAATTTTTCCCCATAAAAATATTTTTCACACTTTTATTTTTTATGCCATTTTTTCTCCAGTAAATTTTATTTAAGTAATGTAAAATACAATTTTTATAGAGTCTGTACAAAGTAACTGGACTTGAAAACTAAAAAAATTTTTTATACGACATTTTTATCCACACATCTAGTAATAAACTTATAACTTCTGAAAATTGTTTTAAAAAATTTTTATTACTCAATTAAGTTTAAAAATTTCCCTTCGAATCAAATATTTCTATTTTTTTAAACAACAGTATTTTTTTTTTCTTTTTATTATTTTTACTTATCCTGTACTAGAAATAAAAAAATTGAATCTTCACTTTTTAATTCTTTTATTACTATGTATTAAAATTTATATTAATAAAAATCAGAGAAAAAAATGGGAAGTTTACTTTTTTTTTTTTTCACCATTTTTTTGATAAAAAAATTGGTGATGAAAGTAGTGTGTAATTTGTTGTTAAAACTTCAGAAAAGAAGAAGAAAATTGGGAATGGGTGTTGAGTTTAGCTGATCTTGGGGTTGTTGGGTTTTTACCTCCTTTTTATTTGGGGGTTCTGGGTGAATAGTTTTTCGGTTTTTATTTTTTTATTTGGGTGAAAAAAATTTGGATATGTGGTATGGGAAGAGGAGGAGGGGGAGGATAATAAAACAATACAAGGCATTGAAGTATTTAATTTTTGTTTTTTTTTTGTTGTTGTTGTTGAAATAATAAGATTATGAAAGACTTAAAAGGAAAAATTTTGTTTTTTTGTTGTTGTTGTTGTTGTAAATATTTATTTGATTTTCTTTTAATAATTTAAAGCATCATTAAAATTTTTTTAATTTCTGAAACTTGCTTTTTTGTTTTTTTTTTTCTTTGTTTTTCATTTAACGAATACAATTTTTAATAATCATCAAATTATTTTTTTATTTTATCATTTTAATATTTTTTTTTCCCTTCAAGTAGGGCTAAATTAAAGAAGGAAGCTAGATAGTAATTTTTTTAAGAGATTTTATAAAGATTCAAGAGATTCTTTGAAAAAAAATTTTAAAGTATCATCTTTTAATAAAGGCAAATTTGATGAATTATATTATTTCCCCAAAAAAAATTTTCATATCATCAGGAATTTGAAGAATCAATAAACAATTTTTACCTATCTTTTTTAAAATTAAAAACATTTGATTCCATAATTTAAAATTATTTATTTTTATTTTTTAAAAAATAATTAAAATATTTTTTAAAAATAAATTAATTTTTTTTTTTAAAATTTCCTTTTTTTTTTTTTTTTTTTCAGATGTAAATATTTTAAAGATGGGGGAGTGAAGGGGGGAATTTGGAGAGGAGGGCATAGAAAATCATCCAACATTTACTGGGTAAAAATTTTCTTAACTGGCAACTGTGTACTTTAACGAGAGAAGGAAAGGTTCAGCACTTTTTCATATTAGTATGCTTTAATTTAGTGTAGATGGGTAGTGTTATTTTCTCTAAAAGAGCTCCTCAGGAGTATTTTGCATAATTTTTAAAAAAATATTTTGGGTTTAAATTCAGATATTTCACACGAAACAAGTAAACTAAAAGGACAAATGAAAATGACCTTTGATCATATCCATAAAAAGGGAATTTTTACTATCAAAGAAAAAATGGGTAACTCCACACATTTGCCTAATTGCTTTTTTTGTGATTCAATTTTCAATGAAAAAACTTTTTGAACTAGTTTTTTAAAAAAAAAAAAAAAAACCTTTTATATAACACCCTAAATTTAAAAATAAAATTTTATCTATCATACATACATGAAAATACTTCTTCACCACATAAAGGATAAATTTCTTCAAAAGAATGAATCACTTTTTAAAAAATTTTAAAATTATTTTACAAAAAGATGGAAAATTTCTGAATCCCTCTTCATTCCCCCCAAAATTTCACTGTAGGGGTTGTATGTTTTCTATTAAATTTAATTTTGTAAATTCTGAAGAAATCTTTGAAAACATTTTAAAAATAAAGAAAAAAATAAAATCCTAATAATCTTTCACTTATTTAAATAACTTATGAATGTGAACCTAATATTTTTAAGACAGTCCATTGATATTTTCCCTTTTGTAAGTGAAATATTAAAACAGAGAATTTATTTTAAATAGAAGTATACTTTCACCAAAAAGGATTTATTAATGTATAATTGCATATAAAAAAAAACTTTAAAAAACAGTTCCTGGTAAATAAATAATGGGGAAAAAAAAAAACAGATACATTAAAAAAATAAAAAATAAGAAAAAAAATGTGATAAAATTCACAAATGCAACAAATCAAAAAAAAAAAAAACTGCAGCAAATATTTTTAACTTAAAAATGCATACAATCAATGTTATTAAATGAAGGATTAATAACAATAATAATTATTCAATACAAACAACCAAAATTTTCAGTCTACAAATTATATTCCAGTTAATGAAGAACAAGTAAAACAATTTTTTTTATACACTCAGAATTTAGTGGTTGATAAAGGGCATTTTTTCTCCATGATAAAAAAATTCAGTACAAGAAACTTACAATGTGTTCAAACTACCAACCTACTAAACTACCTCCACCACTCACCACCAGCCCAAATACTTTCATTTAGAAAAATAAATGATATCAACCTTTAATAAAATAATAAGTAATGAGAAAAATTTTTAGATCAGTCTTAAAACACAACTAAATCACCCCCCCCCTAAAATTTTTTAACTGAAATGCATCCCCTTCAAAAAACTGAAATGCTCCCCTTTAACAACAAAGTATCCAACTGAAAAGCATCCTCCTTCAAACAACTAAAATTATCCAACTGAAATGCACTTCCTTAAAAACTACTCTTTCAACAACTGAAATTATCTCCCTTTTAACAACTGAATGTTCCAACTGAAATCATCTTCCTTAATAACTACCCTTCAACAATGAAATTATCCCCCTTTAACAACTGAAATTCCCCTCCTCCACCACCTCCACCTAAAATTCAACCTTCATTACCACAACAACTAGAAAATATTTCAAATTTCATAGAAACATTAAATGATTAGATATGAACTTTGATATAGCAGCACCATCACCATACACTGTAAAATTTATTAATCAGGTGGATAGTGAAGCAGAAAATTTTAAATTCCTGAAGACAAAATACAAGAGGTAACAAAAATAGTTGATCATTCAAAAAAAATTTTTAACGACACTCTCAGTTATAAAAAATAAAGTGCAAAAGTTTGTTGGAAAACATTTTGAAAATATAAAAAAATGTGTTGGTAAGTAATATAAATTTTTATTTTTGAATTTTATAATATTTTTATAAAATATTATAAATAATTTTATTTTTATAATAAACAAATTTATTTATATTTATACATTAATAATAATTTTCTATAATTTTAGAAAATAGTTCATCACTTCCACTTAAATCACAAAAAAGATCAGAACAAGAAAAGAACTTTCTGTATTAGACCAAGTACAATAAACAAGCAAAAGCAATCGAACAAGAAACAGAAGTGTCGATGATGAGATGAGTGATGATGATGATGATGATGATGATGATGAGATGAGGGATGATGATATTAAAAAAAAGTTCCTATATTGTAATTAAAATAGTAATTTTTTTATATGCTTCAATTAATATTAGAACAATAAAATTATACATATTACTAATTATTTAGGGTAAATTATGAATATTATAATTTTCTAAATTAAAACCTAAGAAATTCATAATATTATTCATTAAATTACTAGATTTGTGATTAACAGTTTTAATTTTTTGATATATAATGAAAATTTTTGTATATTCAAATTTTACCCCAATTGTATTCATCAATTTTATCAATTTTTATTAATAATTTCTATTTCAACATTTAAATAAGAATTATTTTCTAAAATTGAAACGTGAACAATACCATTTTACTTGGTCTGGCCAAATTAAATGTAACAATAAACATTGCATTTTAAATTCTACAATTTCTTCAATGATACGATTAGCTAAAATAAAATTCTTTATCATTATAATAATTATAATTTTTCACTTTGATAAACTCTTCACATGATACTATTAACATAAGAGTTAAACGATTTATTTCATTTAATAAACTGGCACATGTAAGTTATATTTATCAGTTAAAAAGTAAATTACATTGTAAATTTTGAATATCTGAATTTAATACAGGGGAACTATAAAAATTAATTTCATTTGTTGATTATTATACCCTTTAATTAAATTTTTAGCAATTATCTGACATATATTTGTAATACTTTGAGAAGGAATTTTTTTATAATAAAGGTATAAATTGGGTATATTGTAAGGTATTTCTAATTTTAATTCTGTCACCAAAATGACAAATAGTTTATTTTTAATATTATATACTGTTACTGTAAATAAAGATGGCAGCTTACGTAAATTTGTTATCACCATATACCCATACATAATTTTTATAGAATATGTCCTTTAAATGATATTTAATAAATTTATTTAAATTTAGAAAAAGTATATCCATTATTTATATATTCTTTTTTGTCTTCTTCTTTTTTAATTTCTTCATTTCCTTTATAATTTTAAATTATTTTCTTTTTCATTAAAACTTTTTTTTTTTATTGACTTTAAAAAATTATAAATATTTTTTAATGGTACATGAAAATTTTGTGTATCAACATACTTAAACTTTTCAAGTAAATTTACAATTGAGATAGAGGCCTCATATAAAATATGTTTTAACTTAAAATGTTTGTAATAAACAGGAATATAGTTACAAGCAAGCAGTAAAACATTTTCCTTTTCCATAGTTATAATAAAACTATATTTTCGTTTATTTTTATATACTTTAAAAAAAATAAATTATTATTATTATTATTTCTAAATGCTAAAGGATGGGCATTATTATATTCTAATAGAGTATTTTTATTAAGATAGTAAATTTATAATTGAAATATATTTTAATCTAAAATATTTATATGTAATAAACAAGAATATAGTTAAAAATAAGAAGTAAAAAATTTTATAATATAGTTATAATAAACTATATTTTCATTTATTTTATATATTAAAAAAAATAAATTATTAATATTATTAATTATATATATACAATTGAAGGTAAATTATTAATATTATTATTATTATTTCGAAATGCTAAAGGATGGGCATTATCTTGTAGATTAGATATAACATTTATATTCATATGATTTTGATAATTTTGTTTCATTGCTAATCTTGCATTCTTACCCCAATAAATTTTTTCATTATTATATTCTAATAGAGCATTTTCATTATTAAGATAGTCTTCTTTTTCTTCTTCTTCTTCTTCTTCTTTTTTCTTCTTCTTCTTCTTCATCTATATTTCCTCGATTTATATAATGATTTATAATTATTTTAATGTTAGAATGGCCTAAAATTTCAGCTATAATTTTTAATATTGTAATAGGATCATCGCGAAAATGTTTAGATAAATTATTAAATGTTCGAGTGGCAAAATCAACACGTATTGAATGAGTTCCTGATCCTTTAAGATCTTCGTTAGTTAAACTTGGATTTTTTTGTTTTGCAATTATCATTAAATGATTCTTAAAAATTTTGCGAGTACTCTGATAACTTGTATAAAAAATAGGTTTATTTAAATAATCAGTTATTTTAGTTCCAGGATTATTAATAATTAATGTTTCCATTTGATATTTAACAAATGGTAGTAAATTTTTAATGAAAAAATCTGTTGCACCACCTTTCAATAATGGAATGTTACGATCTTTACCATGTTTTCCATTAATAACAGGTAAAATTACTGTTTTTGTTTCAGGATAATAAGCGTCAATTATATTTTGATGAGTTAAACGATTAGCTTCTTTAAAACGAAGACCAGTGTGATAAATGAGTAAAAGTTTATAGGCATGTTCTCTTGCTCTAATTATTTTCCAAATTCGTTTAAGAGTTAATAAAATAATTTTTTTACTTAAAATAGGTTTATTATTTCTTCTTAGATTTCCAACAAGACGAGGAAGGCGGATTTCTTGATTTAAAATAGGTCCTACTATGTATTTATTTAAAGTACGTACATTTGTAACACGTGTTTGATATTTTAAATTAGCATCTTGATTTAAATAAATATTATAACGATAAACTAAATCAGGTGTAATAGGTGAATCTCTACCTACGTGTTTTAATTTATATTTTCCAAATTTACGCAAAGTACATTCATAATTTTTTATACTTAATGGATTAAGAAGATTTGTTCGATTGCGTTTCATAGTACATTGAGATTCTTCTTGCTGAGATAATATTTCTTCACCTTCATCATAAGTAATAATTTCTCTTTGAGTATGAGGATTATGTTTAGGTCGATTAAATTCTTTTTTTAATTTTTCTAAATCATTAGAATTTAAATAATTACTCATAAATTCAATATTCATTTTTTTTTATTTTTTATAATTTTATATGTATTAGGTGAATGATAGGTGTTATAATAAAGATAGTT
Source organism: Cherax quadricarinatus (assembly GCF_026875155.1). Classification (NCBI taxonomy): domain Eukaryota; kingdom Metazoa; phylum Arthropoda; class Malacostraca; order Decapoda; family Parastacidae; genus Cherax; species Cherax quadricarinatus. Next base: position 20,550,795 of record NC_069485.1, read on the forward strand.
AGGTATAATATAATACAAAGAATAATATTTTTGTAATTGATATAAGTTAAACTTACAGGAATTGTAAACATTTCGCCTAGAAATTTCTTATAATTATTTTTTGTTAAATTTCGTATTTTTGTTAATCCTTCCATATAGTCTAATTTTGAATCGTTTACAATTCCTTTTTGTTTTTTTTGATATATAAATTCCTGAATATCTTTATTAAAATATTCATAAATAATATTTTCCATATCAGGAATAATATGATCAGTGTATACAGTTAATATATTCTTAAGTTTATCTCTGTGTGTATTTATATTACATATGTTATTTAGAGAAATTCCCACTAGACTAATAATAAGACTGTAATGTTGTTTAGGAAAAGCTATTGAAAAAAAAATTGAAGCAACATTGAAAATGTTTAATGTTTGAGATAATGTAGAATATAGAAAATGTATGTAAAGAAATTTTTGAAATGTATTATATAATTTATCAATTTCTTCAACATATTGATCAAGAATTATATTATCAATTTCTAAAAGAATATAATTATCAGACATATTTTTTTATTAATATAATTTGTAAATAACAAAAGGTTAAAAAAAAATGTATTTAAATAATAAAAAAATAAAATTATGTTTAAATTGTCAAGGATTTTATTGTTGGCTTTATAATACTTCACAAGAACAACAACTCTCTGAAGATAATAATTTTTGTCCTCATTGTTTGTCTGGTATCTACATTAATATTTACAATGACTCAATTAACTTATTATTGGACCCATCAATTATTCATAAAATTTTTAGAGAATACAACCAACAATTATATTTCAGTTGTCCGCACTCTAAATTCACAAATAATACCTTATTTATTAAAAATAATACCCAATTTGGAATTAGAAATTACACAATTGTTTCAATCAACCCATAAACTACCTAAAAATATATCAGCTTTATTACTTTATAAAAAAAAAGATAAATTAAATTTGTTTACATTTGAAAATAATATTTTAAAAATTAATATGAATAATAATGATAGTGAAATAATATTAATAAATATTTTAAAATTAAAATTAATGCAAAAATCATATATTTATATATTTACTGAAGAAAATGATATTAGTATTGTTAATATTCTAAAAAAAAATATAAAAAATGAAGAATTTTATAAATTTCGTGAAAGTTATGTGTATACTAATTCATCAATTGTTGGTCATAGAGATTCTTTTTATCAATTAATTAAATAATTCTTGTAATTAAAGATCGACATAAAACACACTTGTTGTTTGTCAGATTTTTGTAACATGTTAAACATAAACAATGACCACATTTTAAAATAATGGGAGTCATGTAGTAACTATTATCTAGGCATACAGGACAAGTAAAAATAATTTCTTTAAAATATAAAACTAAAGCTTCTAAGGGATTTCTTTGAATAAAACAATTTTCATAATTATTATTAAATTTTATAATATGTTTACTTTTACAAAAAATATATATATTAATAAAATTATTAGTATTATATTTTTTTATAATATTATTGTTATTATAAATAGGAAAACTATAACTTAAATGTTTCTTTTTTCCTTTTCTTTTCTTATTCCATTGTTTTATTAATTTCTTTCTTTCCTTTAATAAATATTGTCGATTCTTATAAGGATCATTTAAATATTGTAAATAAATATTATTAATCATTTTTTTTTAAATTAATTTTACCATTGAGATGGAGATGGTATAATAATGTCATTGGATTCTTTAAATGATAGGTTTGAAGTCTGTATGTTACAATTGTATATACTTTTTCTTTAAGATAATTTAGTGATTTTCTACACATTATTTTTTTAATTGGAGTGATTAAAGAAATTGATGTATTTTCAACTGAAAGAATGTATGCTAAATCAGGATATTTTGATGATTGATCACAACATTGTTTTTGATAATTATTAATATTTAAAATGATTGGCTGATAAATTAATTTATTATCCTCAATGAAAAAATGATAATTTTGTGGCATAATGTGTATCATACAATTATTGCTTTGAAATAATGAATTTGATTCTTTGTATAAAGCAATAGAATAAGGTAATAAATCTTTTTGATGTGTTTGACTTAAATTATTTTCTTTTTCTTTTTTTTTTTTTAATATTTTATTGAAAATTTTCATTTGATTCGAAGAATAGAATATAAAAATATAATGCCAAATTATAAAACTTAAAATAATTAAAATTATAATATAAAACAAATCCCACGAAAATATTTCCATATTATGATTAATTATTAGCATTTTTTATTAAGTTTATTTGTGTACATACATTTCGCGAAGGTAGAGAAGATGCTGGATAACTTTTTAAAAATAATTTATAATATTTAGGATGTATAGTATTATCATTATCTTTAAGATTTAAAAAATCATACTGATAAAAAGGAATAGTCAATCCTACTTTTTTATTTTGTTGGTCTTCAATTTCTTCTTTTAATAAATAAGTATTATATCGAAAATTTTCAAAATCCCATTCTTTTGTTCCTTGAATTTGAATTTTATGTATTTTTTCCAAATTATACTTAATCATATTTAAAGCTACTTCTTCAATTCCATTAATAAAATATTTTTCATATTGTTTAAAAAGATTTTCAAAAATTTGGTTTAATTGTGTATGATTATTTGTAATTTTACGAATTTTTTTTAAATTTCCAAGAAGAGAAATATATGAATGAGGATTATATTGTGATGGTGGAGGAAGTAATGTTTTCATATTAATAAAAAAATAATAATAATTATGAATTTACCAAAAACTTCTAATTTATTACATTTGATAGAATTAAAAAAAATAGAAAATACAAATAATCAACTGTTACGTTTATATAAATCAGTTCAAAATAATAATAATAATGATAATAACTTAGATGAATTACCTTTAATTTATGATACTAAAAATTATAAATTTTTAATTTATATAAATGTATACATTCCTTCATTGAACAGTGAAATTGTCATTCTTGAAAGTACACATAAGAATAAAAAACTAATAAACTTTTCACCACAATATATATTAAAACAATATCTTACTGGTACAAATAATTATGCTAATAATAACACTAATATGTATGATCAGTTTAAAAAACGTTTGGGAAAAAGAAGAAGAAACAGAAATTTACATTACTAATATGGTAACCCCAATTTGGATTACACCATGGGGATACTTATAATGATTTACAATTAGAGGGTATTTTAAAAAGTGTAATATATTTAACTGTAGCTCAAATGAGAACTTTTATATCACAATCTCCTTATAAAAATCATCAATCAAAAGGAATTTCTGATGTCACAACTCCTCAAAATTTTGAAACTTTAGTTAACATGGAAAATGCAGCACAATTTTTTGATTTCGTTCCTTTCCTTCAACATTTAAATATATTAAAAACAAATAGAGTTTATGTAACATATAAAATTAAATTATGTCAGTAATTTTTTTTTATTTTAAAATTTTTAAACAAATATATTGTTGATTTTTATTTAAACAAATATGTATTTTTTTGTTAAAAATTTTTAATTTTATTACTTTTATTATTTAAAATTATAAGACCATTAGGATACATATAAAAAAAACATCATTGTTAATTCACTAAAAAATATTTCATTATCATCTATACCAAATGCTAACCATTTTGTTACGTATACTTTTTTAACATCATTTATTTCTTCTATATCTTTTAATAAAAGTTGACGAAAATAGGTTTTAAAATGGTTGGTAATTTAACTGGTAAAAGTTTCCTAAATAATTTTAAATGTTTTATGAAAACTTCTATTAAATCAAAATGCAGTGTTAATGCATTGTATTCATCACATTTATTTTTAACATACCATAATTTAAAAAAGTTTATGTATTTTGGCATTTTAAAGTAATTTATAAGAAAATTCATATATTGTGAATTAAAATGAAAAGAGTTTTTATTTTTATGTACATGTAATAGATTTATTTATGTCATTTTCTTTCTGTATATCATTTGATAAAACTTGAAGCATGTATAATAGTTTCCATATAAATTTAATATAATTTTCTCCCTTTTTATTTTAAAAGAATTAATGAGAAATAACCATAAATCAACAACATTATTATAATGATCAATAATAAATGTTTCAGTTCTAAACAAAAGTAGTTGTTTCATAATTCCCCCTTTTTTAATTTAAAATTAATTTTTGGTTGATATTACAGGATTAAATATACCCCATACTAAAAAACCATTACATGTTAACCCTGACATGTCATATATTTTATATAAAATTTAAAATCAGATCTACTTAAATTATTTAAATTTCATATTTTTTCTTCCATTTCCATTTTAAAAGTAAAATAATTTTCAAAATTTATGAAAAATTTCAGTATAAATTACTAAAAGTCCTAATTAAGTTATATTTTTAAAGGGACATTTCTCAAATCTTTAATCATTATTAATTTAATTTTTTCATCTAAATTAAGGTTCCAATTAATTAATTTAACATTTTTATTATATTTTCTTATATCTTTTAAAATTTTAAATTTTATCAAACGTACCTGAAAATTAAATTCAAATATAGTTTCATTATGTAAAGGTAAATGGTGAATTTATTTCCTGAGACGTATCTGATGAATTAAATTCACGTAAAGTTTCATTATGTATTGGTGACATTAAGATATTAAACGGGAACGTGATTGACCGTGAAAAGAGAACGAGAAATATTTCAGATATAAAATAATGGATTAGGTTTTAATTTTTTCTTCAATATCTGATTCTGTTAAATTATGTGGTAGTTTCAATCTAAATTTATTATTGGTGAAATTGAACGAGAACGAGAACGAGAAAGAGAACGAGAATGAGAACGAGAATATGCTGATGGTGATGGTGAATTTTATCAAAAATTTTATTTTTTCTTTAAAAAAAATTCTTCTTATTTATTTAAATCTTTTTTATATATATTGTTTTTCTTTTTTTAATGTCAAAAACATTACTTAAGTCTAAAATACAAGAAATTTCTTTACACCGTTTTTGAAAACGATTTCTGTCAATTGCAGCATTAATCCACATTTTACCATCTTTTCTATTTTTCTGATAAGCGTATGTCCAAACATGAAGATGGGTATTTTTACATATGGATTTAAAAAATAATATGTTTTTTTATCAGACATAGTTGTTTTGGTTTGTTAATATTAATATTTTTTTATAATTATACTATTTAAATTTAAATTTTTAAACTTTACATTTCTCTTCTTCTTTTTATATGATTTTAATATTGGTTTAATAACTTTTGTTGAATTTTTATATGAATGTAAGAGAGGTAATTTTACTCTATTCTTTTTGGATTTTTTAAATATTGATTTTTTAAGATGATGCTGATGCTGAATGTAGACGTTTTCGTTTTTCTATTTTTCTTATTTTTTTGAAATGATATTAGATAATGATTTTTTCTGTTTCCTATTTTTCTTTTCTCTTGGACATGATAATAGATAACGATAATGATAGTTTTTTTGTAGCTTTTATTTTTTTATTTTTATTTTTCTTTTAATATATGATATTATTGGTGGGAGTGGGGGGGGGGGGGGGGGGGGGTGGGGGGGGGGGGGCGCATTGTAGATTTTGAATTGTTTTCCTTTTTTTATTTTTCTTACTCTCTGTTTTCTTATGGGATTTACTGATAATGATGATGATAATGTTTTCGTTTTCTTTTATCACTATGTTTTAAATCAATGGGAATCGAAGATACTATAATTCCATCTCTATCATCACCATATTTGTAATATTATAAACAATTTAAAATATTTCCCCTTTTCAAAAGTAAATTGTCATTTATTAATACTTTAGGATTTAATATTATATATTAAGGGATAGTATGCAATAAATGTCGTTTGTATTTTTAGGTTTCATTAACATTTTTATTAATATTATCTTAAAGCAATGACTAATTCGTAATGAAGTTTTTTAAAAAGTATTATCAGGTATATTTTTTGCTGTTTGGTAATATCATCAGGAAATATATTATTTATTAAATCTGTAATTATTTTATAATTATAATAAGGTGTTCGAATAGGTAACAAACACTGTTTTAATTACAATCTTGGTCTTTAAATTTTCAAAATTTAAAAAAATTAATTATATTAAATAATATGTTTGTTTTAAATATTATTTTTATAATAATTTTCATTCTTATAGAATTGTGAACCATAAGTTAATTAAAAGTGTCTTATAAATTACTTCAAATCTCTGTCCATTAATTTATTATTTGTTCTTTAAGATTTTGATTTTAAAGTTCATCAAACATAATTTTATCAATTAATATAATCGAAAATTAATTAAATTTATATCTGCATTTTTAGGTTCTAGTAAAAGCAGCTAAATAATATATTTTAAATAATGCAATTTTGGTTTTTCATCATGAATTATATTGTTATAATTATATATGATAACTTCTTTTTCAGAATTAAATGGTAATAAATAATTAAACGTGCTAAATTAAATTTAAAGTCATTGTTTTTAAACAGGAAATGTGTTATTTTTTTAAATTAATAGGTTCCATTAAGAAGTGAAAATTTAAGATTAAAATTATTTTTAATAGATTCTGTTTCATATGAAAGTTCAAACTGATTTTTTATTCATTATCCTTTTTTAAATAAAAAAAAAACTAAAAATTACATATTTTAAATAACTTTTTATATAATAAAAAAAATGACTACTAATAAATACTGGCATTTGAAATTAAAGATAATACTAAACCTATATCTTTAATTAATTACCAGAAGTTCCATGTTTACAATACCATCAAGTATTAATATACCTAAAATAGGTAAAAATATTGATTCTATTAATATTGATAAATATGATATTATAAATCTCAAAAGTATGCCATTAAGATATAATTTAATGAGACTTTTAACTATATTAAATTAATAAATAGTGGTATAAATTTTAAAGATATTAAATTTAATTATTCAAATTAGATTTAGATGATGATGTTTTAAATTTATTAAAAAAATTTTTGATATGTCAGGATTAACATTTGGTAATCATTTAATATGGGGATTATTTTTCCATACAATTCGATACAGATCATTCTAAATATTCAAAGGAAAATGAGATTGATTATTTAAACAGTGTTATTGATATATGGTTATTTCTAATAGATTCTAATGAAATTTCAAAATATTTATATGAAATTATTATTTTAGCAACTAAATTTTTAAAAGGGAAATTAAATGATAAAAAAAAGCATTTAACTAAACCTATATTAATGTATTTAAAAATAAATAATATATTTCGTTTTAGTCCACACTTACTTGAAATTTTAATATTTAAATTGAAGGAAATACCTAATAATAATTGGTTAACAAATACTGAAATATCTTTTGAAGTTGAGCAAAATGCAAAATACAATTATAGAGGTCTTTCAAGTATAATTAACTATTAGAGAAACATGGCCTATTAAATTACTAAAGATATTAATACTAATTACAGTGTTATCATAATAATTAAAAATTTTATAAATCTGTATATGTGTCACAAATATTTGCTCTTATAAAAAAGACTAATAATTCTTATTAATTTCTTAATGATTTTACTAAAGAATATGGTTATATTAGAAAATACGATGATTTTAAATTTATTTTAAATGGATTAATAATAAAAAAACAAGATTTATATTTATTTAATAAAAATCAATCAAATTTAAAACTTTGTAAAAATCGAAAAATATATTTTATATTTGTAATAACAAAAAAAAAGAAAAAATACCCTAAAAAAATTTTTATTTTTTACATTCATTATAAAAAATTTTTATATTATCCTCCTCTTAAACGCCAAAACTAAATGATGTGTTGATTCTTTTTGAATATTATAATCATCAGCTCTTATCATTTTCAAGTTGTTTTCCAGCAAAAATTAAACCGTTGTTGATCAGGTGGGAATGCCCCCTTTTTCTTTTTTTAA
>NC_069485.1:20559231-20600885 GCF_026875155.1 Cherax quadricarinatus
CATAAATCAATAATTGCATAAACTTTTTCATGGCAAAATTTAGCATTTTCATGAACGAAATTAAACAGCTTTTGGAGTGCTTCGATTATTTGATATTTCCCAGAGATTCTTCAATATTGTAATCTTCTTTCTATCTTGAAGCTGAGTTAATTCAGATAAATTATAATCATCTATGTAATTACTAGAATTTAAATATTTTTCATTCTTTTTATGACCATCACTATAATGATAGGAATCTTTTGAACATAAAGATCCTACCGCTGTTTGAATAAAATCTTTGTTTATTTCTTCTTCTTCTTTTTCCTCTTTCTCTTTATATTCTTCTTCACTGGTTTTATAGTTTTCATTAAATTTTCGTTTTGAATTTGTTTTAGTTTTTTTAATTGTAGTTTTAAAATTTCTTCATTTTTCGATGGTAACAGTGACATTGTTCTTTATCATTAATTGGTTTAATTTCAATATCTTTTTTTTTTTTAAAGTGCAATTATTCATTATCTTTTTTTTATTACTACTTTAAATAATATTAAGTTAAAAACACATAATTTGTTTTTTTATGGAGTTCATTCATTTAGTAAAAGTTTATCAAAAAGTAGAATTATATTTACAGTTCAAAATGAATCAAAAATTGAAGAGTTTTTTTCTGATTCCTTAGGTCAGTCACCATCATCATATAATATTAAAATATATTGGTATTGATGGTTCAATTTTCTTTCTTCTTATTCAGTAGAAGTTTAGAATTCCAGGAAAGTAGATAAAATGCAACAGCATTAAAAATAAGCAATATTGTTTGTGGCTATTAAATACTTTTAACATATATACTATATAATGAAAAAAATAATACAAATTATCAAAAAAAAATAAAATTATTCTCCATTTTGTTATGGGGGGGGTAAACAAATTTATATGAAAAATAGAAATGTAAAAAAGTATAAAGATATTTTTTCTTTACTTTCTCCACATGAGAAATTAATACTAGAAAAATGTACAATTTCTCAATTAGAAAATAATCTAAAAAAAATTAATCAATCTAATGATATAAATTATCAAGTGTTTTTACTTTCATCAAAAAATATACCTTTTGAACAACGTATAGAAGGAGAATTATTATTGTATCAATTTATAAATAAAATTAATTTATTTAATCAAAATAATAGTAAAAATAATCGATACATAATTATTAGTAATGATTCAGATATTTATGCCACATGTATTTTAAGACAAGATTTACAACTCATTATAATTTGTCCTCCTTTAATTAATAATGAAAAAGAAATGTATCCATGTATAAGTATTAGTAATTATAATTATATATTAAAATCAATTAAAATGAATAATTTACAATTATTTCATTTTACACTACTTTATTTCATATTTTTTGGTAGCGATTATAACTTAGGTTTAGTTTCATGTTGGACAAAAAGTAAAGAACTTATAATTAAAAATGCTGTTCTTGCTGGTCAGACTAATATAATATTTATTTTTTCTCAAATGCGTAGAAATTATTCAAAAGCAAATGAAAAAATAGTATTTGATAAATTTGGGGTAGTAAATTATGAATATTATTTAATAATTTTTAAACTAATAATATATGAAGCTATACAAAGTATTAAGTATTATAAATCATTAGGAAAATTTACCCCTTCTCAATTACTTCTTTATAAAAATATGATATAAAAATTCTAGTTAAAACAATGAAATTATGATTCTATACATTTGTTAAATTCATTAGTCAATTTTTGTCCAAAATTGTCATTAGGATTATAATAAATTCGTATTATTGGCTGAATAATAATATTTTGTTTTTTCTCATTAATTAAATATGCATGTTTTTTTAAACGTCCTAATTTTATATTTTTCTTTGGAAAAAATATTTTCCATTTTGCACTTTATTTGATTAATGGGAATAGTATTAAAATTGTAGTTTTTCATGTTATATTTGACTGCACTTTTAAAAATGTGAAAAGTTGTATTCCATTTTATAACATCAGTAAAAGCCCATAAAATTATTTTTGTATTCTTAATAAATTTCTCATCATAAAAATATTCTTCACACTTCCATTTTTTATGCCATTTTTCTCCAGTAAGATTATTAGTTATAATGTAATGTAAAATATCAATTTTCAATATTGAGTCTGTAACAATGTAGACTGGACGTTGTAGAAGACTAGGAAAAGTAAATTTCTTATGAGCGACGATTTTATCCACAGCATCTAGTAATAAACTTATAACTTCTGAACTTGTTACAAACTTCTTATTATCTTCAATTGAAGTTAAAAATGTTCCATTCGAATCAAATATTCTATTTTTTGAATACAACAGTATTTTTTTGTCTTTTTATTATTATTACTTAGTCCTGTACTAGACAAGTAAAAAGAATATGAATCTTCACTTTTTATATTCTTTTCATTACTATGTATTAAATTCATATAATAAATATATCATGAGAAAAAAATGGTAAGTTTATCTTTTTATTTTTTTCACTCATTATTTGATGATAAAATTGGTGATGAAAGTAGTGGTGTAGATGTTGTTGTTAAATCTTCAGAAGAAGAAGAAGAATTAGGTAATGGATGATGTGACTGTTGATGCTGATCTGGTGGTTGTGATGGGTTTATACCTCCTTTATATTGGAGGTTACTGGTGAATAGTTGGTCGTGTTGTTATTATTATTTGGATGAAAAAGTATTGGATATTTGGTAGTGGAAGAGGAGGAGGAGGAGGAGGTAGATAATAACAATACATAGGCATTGAAGTATTTAATTGTTGTTGTTGTTGTTGTAAATAATAAGGATTATGAGAAGACATTAAAGGAAAATTTTGTTGTTGTTGTTGTTGTTGGGTTTTTGTTGAATATATTTATTTGATTTTCTTTTAATAATTTAAAGCGATCATGTAAAATTTTTGAATTTCTGAAAAATTGCTTTTCTGTTTCTTTATTTCTTTGTTCTTCATTTAACTGAATACAATTTTTAATATAATCATCAATTATTTTTGTTATTTCATCATTTTTAATATTTTTTGTCCATTCTAATGTAGGTCTAAATGGAAATGAAGGAAGACTAGATAGTAATTTTATAAGAGATTCTATTAAAGATTCAAGAGATTCTTTTGAAAATATAATTTAATGTATCATCTTCTGTAATAATAGGCAAATTTGATGGAATTATATTATTATCCAAAAAATTTTGCATATCATCAGGAATTTAGAAGAATCAATAATCATATTTTTACCTATTTTTTAAAATTAAAAACATTAGATTCCATAATTAATATTATTTATTTTTATTTATAAAACTAATTATGAATATTTATTTAAACTAAATTAATTTTTTTTAATATCCTTTTTTTTTTTTCTTTTTAAGATGTAGAATATTGTTAGAAGATGGGTGGAGTGAATGTGGAATTTGTGAGAGGGGAGGGGCATAGATAAGCTCATCCAACATTTACTGGATAAAAATTTTCTTAACTGGCAACTGTGTACTGTTAACGAGAGAAGGAAGGTTCGCACTTTTTTTATATTAGTATGCTTATGAAAATTTTGTGATGAGATGGCTAGTGTTATTTTCTCTAAAAGAGCTCCTCAGAGAGTATTTAGACATAATTTAAAAAGATATTGTGTTAACTTCAGATATTTCACACTGAAACGAAGTAAACTAAAAGGAGCAAATGAAAATGACCTTAGATCATATGCCATAAAAGGAATTTATTACTATCATAGAAATAATGGTGTAACTCCATCAGCATTTGCCTATATGTGTCATTTTTGTGATTCAATTATTCAAGTGAACAAACTTTCTGAACATAGTTGTTCAAAAAATAGAAAAAACCTTCATAATAACACACCTAAATTAATAGATAAAATTTATCTATCATACATACATGCACAAATACTTCTTCACCACATAAAGGAGTAAATTACTGCAAAAGAAGTGAATCACTTTTCAAAAAATTTAACATTGATGATTTACAAAAAGATGGAATATTTCTGAATGCCTCTTCATTCCCACCAAGATTTCACTGTAGGTGTTGTGATGTTTTCTATTATTTGGATGATTTAGTAATTCTGAAGAACTCTTTGAAGAACATTTAAAAGTAAAGAAAAAAATAGAAGATCCTAATAATCTTTCACATTATTTAAATGAACTTATAGAATGTGAACCTAATATTTATAAGACAGTCTCAGTTGATGATGTTCCTTATGTAAGTGAAGTATTAAAACAGAGAATTTATTATACTAGAAGTATACATTTCACCAAAAAGGATTTATTATATGATATAATTGCATATAAAAAAATCTTTGAAAAAACAATTCCTGGTGAAATAAATAATGGGAAAAGAAAAACAGATGACATTAACAAAATAAAAAATAAGAAAATGAAATGTGATGAAAATTCACAACTGCAACAAGATCAAAAAAAAGAAGCTGCAGCAAATATTGAACTTAATAATGCAGTACAATCAATGTTATTAAATGAAGGATTAATAACAGATAATAATTATTCAATACAAGACAATAATAACCAATATTTTCAGTCTACAAATTATATTCCAGTTAATGAAGAACAAGTAAAACAAGTTTTTTTATACACTCAGAATTCAGTGGCTGATAAAGGACATATATCTCATGATGAAAAAACTTCAGTACAAGAAACTTATCAATGTGTTCAAACTACTCAACCTACTCAGCCTACTCAGCCTACGAAGTACATTTCATTTAGAAAAATAAATGATGATCAACCTTTAATAGAACTAATAAGTAATGAGAAATTTGTAGATCAGTTCTTAGAAACAACAACTGAAATGCATCCTCCTTCAACAACTGAAATGTATCCAACTGAAATGCATCTTCCTTCAATAACTACTCCTTCAACAACTGAAATGTATCTCCCTTCAACAACTGAAATATATCTCCCTTCAACAACTGAAATGTATCCAACTGAAATGCATCTTCCTTCAATAACTACTCCTTCAACAACTGAAATGTATCCCCCTTCAACAACTGAAATGCATCCTCCTCCACCACCTCCACCTAAAATTCAACCTTCATTACCACAACAACTAGAAAATATTTCAAATTTCATAGAAACATTAAATGATGTAGATATGAACTTTGATATAGCAGCACCATCACCATACACTGAAAAACTTATTAATCAGGTGGATAGTGAAGCAGAAAATATAAATTTTCCTGAAGACAAAATACAAGAGGTAACAAAAATAGTTGATCATTCAAAAAAAATGTTAACGACACTCTCAGTTATAAAAAATAAAGTGCAAGTTTGTTGGAAAACATATTTTGAAAATATAAAAAAATGTGTTGGTAAGTAATATAGATTTTTTTGTTGAATTTTATATATTTTTATAAAATATTATAAATAATTTTATTTTTATAATAAACAAATTTATTTATATTTATACATTAATAATAATTTTCTATAATTTTAGAAAATAGTTCATCACTTCCACTTAAATCACAACAAAGATCAGAACAAGAACAAGAACTTTCTGTATTAGACCAAGTACAATCACAAGCACAAGCAATCGAACAAGAAACAGAAGTGTCTGATAATGATGATGATGATGATGATGATGATGATGATGATGATGATGATGATGATGATGATAGTTAAAAAAAAGTTCTATATTGTAATTATATAGTAATTTTTTTATATGCTTCAATTATTAGGACAATAAAATTATACATATTACTAATTATTTAGGGTAAATTATGAATATTATAATTTTCTAAATTAAAACCTAAGAAATTCATAATATTATTCATTAAATTACTAGATTTGTGATTAACAGTTTTAATTTTTTTGATATATAATGAAAATTTTTGTATATTCGATTTTACCCAATTGTATTCATCAATATTATCAATATTATTAATAATTTCTATTTTAACATTTAAATAAGAATTATTTTCTAAAATTGTACGTGAACAATACCATTTTACTTGGTCTGGCCAAATTAAATGTAACAATAAACATTGCATTTTAAATTCTACAATTTCTTCAATGATACGATTAGCTAAAATATATTCTTTATCATTAAAATAATTATAATATTCACTTTGATATAACTCTTCACATGATACTATTATCATAAGAGTTAAACGATTTATTTCATTTAATAAACTGGCACATGTAGAGTCATATTTATCAGTAAAATGTAAATTACATTGTAAATTTTGAATATCTGAATTTAATACAGGTGAACTATAAAAATTAATTTCATTTGTTGAATTATTATACCCTTTAATTAAATTTTTAGCAATTATCTGACATATATTTGTAATACTTTGAGAAGGAATTTTTTTATAGTATGGTATAAATTTTGGTATAGTGTAAGGTTTTTCTAATTTTATTCTGTCACCAAAATGACAAATAGTTGTATTTTTAATATTATATACTGTTACTGTAAATAAGATGGCAGCTTACGTAGAATTTGGTTATCACCATATACCCATACATATTTTATAGAATATGTCTTTAAATGATATTTAATAAATTTATTTAATTCAGATATAGTATATCCATTATTTATATATTCTTTTTCTTCTTCTTTTTCAATTTCTTCATTTCCTTTATAATTTAAATTATTTTCTTTTTCATTAAAACATTTTTTTTTCATTGATTTTAAACAATTATAAATATTTTTTAATGGTACATGAAAATTTTGTGTATCAACATACTTAAACTTTTCAAGTAAATTTACAATTGAGATAGAGGCCTCATATAAAATATGTTTTAACTTAAAATGTTTGTAATAAACAGGAATATAGTTAAAAGCAAGCAGTAAAACATTTTCCTTTTCCATAGTTATAATAAAACTATATTTTCATTTATTTTTATATACTTAAAAAAAAATAAATTAGTATTATTATTATTTCTAAATGCTAAAGGATGGGCATTATTTAATTAAATAAATTTATATTCATATGATTTTAACATTGATAGTTGTATTTTTACTTTAATAAATTTTGTAATTATTATATTCTAATAGAGTATTTTCATTATTAAGATAGTAAATTTATAATTGAAATATGTTTTAACCTAAAATATTTTATGTAATAAACAAGAATATAGTTAAAAATAAGAAGTAAAAAAATTTTTCTTTTTCATAGTTATAATAACTATATTTTCATTTATTTTATATATTAAAAAAAATAAATTATTAATATTATTAATTATATATATACAATTGAAGGTAAATTATTAATATTATTATTATTTCGAAATGCTAAAGGATGGGCATTATCTTGTAGATTAGATATAACATTTATATTCATATGATTTTGATAATTTTGTTTCATTGCTAGTCTTGCATTCTTACCCCAATAAATTTTTCATTATTATATTCTAATAAGTATTTCATTATTAATTAGTCTCTCTTTTTCTTCTTCTTCTTCTTCTTTCTTTTCTTCTTCTTTCTCATCTATATTTCCTCGATTTATATAATGATTTATAATTATTTTAATGTTAGAATGGCCTAAAATTTCAGCTATAATTTTTAATATTGTAATAGGATCATCGCGAAAATGTTTAGATAAATTATTAAATGTTCGAGTGGCAAAATCAACACGTATTGAATGAGTTCCTGATCCTTTAAGATCTTCATTAGTTAAACTTGGATTTTTTTGTTTTGCAATTATCATTAAATGATTCTTAAAAATTTTGCGAGTACTCTGATAACTTGTATAAAAAATAGGTTTATTTAAATAATCAGTTATTTTAGTTCCAGGATTATTAATAATTAATGTTTCCATTTGATATTTAACAAATGGTAGTAAATTTTTAATGAAAAAATCTGTTGCACCACCTTTCAATAATGGAATGTTACGATCTTTACCATGTTTTCCATTAATAACAGGTAAAATTACTGTTTTTGTTTCAGGATAATAAGCGTCAATTATATTTTGATGAGTTAAACGATTAGCTTCTTTAAAACGAAGACCAGTGTGATAAATGAGTAAAAGTTTATAGGCATGTTCTCTTGCTCTAATTATTTTCCAAATTCGTTTAAGAGTTAATAAAATAATTTTTTTACTTAAAATAGGTTTATTATTTCTTCTTAGATTTCCAACAAGACGAGGAAGGCGGATTTCTTGATTTAAAATAGGTCCAAACTATGTATTTTATTTAAAGTACGTACATTTGTAACACGTGTTTGATATTTTAAAATTAGCATCTTGATTTAAATAAATATTATAACAATAAACTAAATCAGGTGTAATAGGTGAATCTCTACCTACGTGTTTTAATTGATATTTTCCAAATTTACGCAAAGTACATTCATAATTTTTTATACTTAATGGATTAAGAAGATTTGTTCGATTGTGTTTCATAGTACTTTGAGATTCTTCTTGCTGAGATAATATTTCTTCACCTTCATCATAAGTATAATTTCTCTTTGAGTATGAGGATTAATGTTTAGGTCGATTAAATTCTTTTTCAGTTTTTCTAAATCATTAGAATTCAAATAATTACTCATAAATTCAATATTCATTTTTTTTTATTTTTTATAGTTTTATATGTATTAGGTGAATAATAGGTGTTATAATAAAGATAGTTAGGTATAATACAATACAAAGAATAATATTTTTGTAATTGTTATAAGTTAAACTTACAGGAATTGTAAACATTTCGCCTAGAAATTTCTTATAATTATTTTTTGTTAAATTTCGTATTTTTGTTAATCCTTCTATATAGTCTAATTTTGAATCATTTACAATTCCTTTTTGTTTTTGTTTTTTTGATATATAAATTCCTGAATATCTTTATTAAAATATTCATAAATAATATTTTCCATATCAGGAATAATATGATCAGTGTATACAGTTAATATATTCTTAAGTTTATCTCTGTGTGTATTTATTTTAAAATATGTTATTTAGAGAAATTCCCACTAGACTAATAATAAGACTGTAATGTTGTTTAGGAAAAGCTATTGAAAAAAAATTGAAGCAACATTGAAAATGTTTAATGTTTGAGATAATGTAGAATATAGAAAATGTATGTAAAGAAATTTTTGAAATGTATTATATAATTTATCAATTTCTTCAACATATTGATCAAGAATTATATTATCAATTTCTAAAAGAATATAATTATCAGACATATTTTTTATTAATATAATTTGTAAATAACAAAAGGTTAAAAAAAATGTATTTAAATAATAAAAAAATAAAATTATGTTTAAATTGTCAAGGATTTTATTGTTGGCTTTATAATACTCCACAAGAACAACAACTCTCTGAAGATAATAATTTTTGTCCTCATTGTTTGTCTGATATCTATATTAATATTTACAATGACTCAATTAACTTATTATTGGACCCATCAATTATTCATAAAATTTTTAGAGAATACAACCAACAATTATATTTCCCGTTGTCCGCACTCTAAATTCACAAATACCTTATTTATTAAAAATATAATACCCAATTTGGAATTAGAAATTACACAATTGTTTCAATCAACCCATAAAACTACCTAAAAATATATCAGCTTTATTACTTTATTTAAAAAAAAAATAAATCAAATTTGTTTACATTTGAAAATAATATTTTAAAAAAATTTAAAATGAATAATAATGATAGTGAAATAATTTAATAAATATTTTAAAATTAAAATTAATGCAAAAACACATATTTATATATTTACTGAAGAAAATGATATTAGTAAATTTTTAATATTCTAAAAAAATATAAAAAATGAAGAATTTTTAAATTTCGTGAAAGTTATGTGTATACTAATTTATCAATTGTTGGTCATAGAGATTCATTTTATCAATTAATTAAATAATTCTTGTAATTAAAGACCGACATAAAACACACTTGTTGTTTGTCAGATTTTTGTAACATGTTAAACATAAACAATGACCACATTTTAAAATAATGGGAGTCATGTAGTAACTATTATCTAGGCATACAGGACAAGTAAAAATAATTTCTTTAAAATATAAAACTAAAGCTTCTAAGGGATTTCTTTGAATAAAACAATTTTCATAATTATTATTAAATTTTATAATATGTTTACTTTTACAAAAAATATATATATTAATAAAATTATTAGTATTATATTTTTTTATAATATTATTGTTATTATAAATAGGAAAATTATAACTTAAATGTTTCTTTTTTCCTTTTCTTTTCTTATTCCATTGTTTTATTAATTTCTTTCTTTCCTTTATTAAATATTGTCGATTCTTATAAGGATCATTTAAATATTGTAAATAAATATTATTAAATCATTTTTTTTTAAATTAATTTTACCATTGAGATGGAGATGGTATAATAATGTCATTGGATTCTTTAAATGATAGGTTTGAAGTCTGTATGTTACAATTGTATATATTTTTTCTTTAAGATAATTTAGTGATTTTCTACACATTATTTTTTTAATTGGAGTAATTAACCCTTTGAGGGTTGAAATTGAGCTCAAAGTAGCAGAAATGTTCGATTTTTACCAAACTTCGAAAGTAAACAAATCGTGCCAAGCGTGCAATACACGTCAACTGGTGAGTCTAATATTCTTTCACAAGTGCACCAATAATAATTATACCATTTTTACACTAATGCAGTAGTCTGCATAACAGTAAATCTTATATTTTTTGTGAGAATAAAAATTCAAAATAGAAAGCAAAAGAATATAAGAGGGACCTTGAGACGTGACTAATGACTAGAGGAAAATGTCATTTTAGTGCCAGGAATGTCTTTCTTGTTTATTCTGGACCCTATTCGGAAATTGGCATCTTTTGAAATTTGTGTGAAATTGGCAAAATTGCTAAATTCTGACCACTGTACTGGATAGTTGAATTTCATAAATGGGTGGTTTCTTGCACCGATTCGATAGAAAAAATGGAGTTCTAGCGAAATATTCATGTTTTTTGTCGACTAGTACAGCGAAATTGGCTGAAAATGGGGCTCAAAAGTGGGCAAAATCGCCGATGCGTAAACATCGCCCGAGACCTCTAACTTTGCGAGAGCATAATTCCGTAAGTTTTCTATCAAATTTCAAACTTTTGGTGTCTTTATGATCGGGAAAAGATTCTCTATCTTTTCATAAGAGAAAATAATTTTTTTTCTTTTTTAAATTTGGCCGACCCTGAGAACGAGTTTCGGAGAGGGCCTGTCGACCCTCAAAGGGTTAAAGAAATTGATGTATTTTCAACTGAAAGAATGTATGCTAAATCAGGATATTTTGATGATTGATCACAGCATTGTTTTTGATAATTATTAACATTTAAAATGATTGGCTGATAAATTAATTTATTATCCTCAATGAAAAAATGATAATTTTGTGGCATAATGTGTATCATACAATTATTGCTTTGAAATAATGAATTTGATTCTTTGTATAAAGCAATAGAATAAGGTAATAAATCTTTTTGATGTGTTTGACTTAAATTATTTTCTTTTTTTTTTAATATTTTATTGAAAATTTTCATTTGATTGGAAGAATAGAATATAAAAATATAATGCCAAATTATCAAACTTAAAATAATTAAAATTACAATATAAAAACAAATCCCACGAAATATTTCCATGTTTATGATTAATTATTAGCTTTTTTTATTAAGTTTATTTGTGTACATACATTTCGCGAAGGTAGAGAAGATGCTGGATAACTTTTTAAAAATAATTTATAATATTTAGGATGTATAGTATTATCATTATCTTTAAGATTTAAAAAATCATACTGATAAAAAGGAATAGTCAATCCTACTTTTTTATTTTGTTGGTCTTCAATTTCTTCTTTTAATAAATAAGTATTATATCGAAAATTTTCAAAATCCCACTCTTTTGTTCCTTGAATTTGAATTTTATGTATTTTTTCCAAATTATACTTAATCATATTTAAAGCTACTTCTTCAATTCCATTAATAAAATATTTTTCATATTGTTTAAAAAGATTTTCAAAAATTTGGTTTAATTGTGTATGATTATTTGTAATTTTACGATTTTTTTTTAAATTTCCAAGAAGAGAAATATATGAATGAGGATTATATTGTGATGGTGGAGGAAGTAATGTTTTCATATTAATAAAAAAATAATAATAATTATGAATTTACCAAAAACTTCTAATTTATTACATTTGATAGAATTAAAAAAAATTGAAAATACAAATAATCAACTGTTACGTTTATATAAATCAGTTCAAAATAATAATAATATTATTAATGATAATAACTTAGATGAATTACCTTTAATTTATGATACTAAAAATTATAAATTTTTAATTTATATAAATGTATACATTCCTTCATTAAACAGTGAAATTGTCATTCTTGAAAGTACACATAAGAATAAAAAACTAATAAACTTTTCACCACAATATATATTAAAACAATATCTTACTGGTACAAATAATTATGCTAATAATAACACTAATATGTATGATCAGTTTAAAAAACGATTAGGAAAAGAAGAAGAAACAGTATTTACATTAGCTAATATGGTAACTCCCAATTTGGATTACACCATGTGGATACGTTATAATGATTTACAATTAGAGGGTATTTTAAAAAGTGTAATATATTTAACTGTAGCTCAAATGAGAACTTTTATATCACAATCTCCTTATAAAAATCATCAATCAAAAGGAATTTCTGATGTCACAACTCCTAAAGATTTTGAAACTTTAGTTAACATGGAAAATGCAGCACAATTTTTTGATTTCGTTCCTTTCCTTCAACATTTAAATATATTAAAAACAAATAGAGTTTATGTAACATATAAAATTAAATTATGTCAGTAATTTTTTTTTACTTTAAATTTTACAAATATATTGTTGATTTTTATTTAAACAAATATGTATTTTTTTGTTAATATTTTTAATTTTATTACTTTTATTATTTAAAATTATAAGACCATTAGGATACATATAAAAAACATCATTGTTATATTCACTAAAAAATATTTCATTATCATCTATACCAAATGCTAACCATTTTGTTACGTATACTTTTTTAACATCATTTATTTCTTCTATATCTTTTAATAAAAGTTGACGAAAATATGGTTTAATGGTTGGTAATTTAACTGGT
The DNA here is from genome assembly GCF_026875155.1 of Cherax quadricarinatus. Taxonomy (NCBI): domain Eukaryota; kingdom Metazoa; phylum Arthropoda; class Malacostraca; order Decapoda; family Parastacidae; genus Cherax; species Cherax quadricarinatus. The sequence goes on from NC_069485.1 coordinate 20,572,285, forward strand.
AAAAGTTTCCTAAATAATTTTAAATGTTTTATGAAAACTTCTATTAAATCAAAATGCAGTGTTAATGCATTGTATTCATCACATTCCTTTTTTACATACCACAATTTATAAAGTTGATGGTATTTTGGCATTTTAAAGTAATTTATAAGAAAATTCATATATTGTGAATTAAAATGAAAAGAGTTGTTTATTTTTATGTACATGTAAATAGATTTATTTATGTCATTTCTCTTTCTGTATATCATTTGATAAAACTTTGAAGCATGTATAATAGTTTCATATAAATTTAATATAATTTTCTCTTTATATTTTAATGAATTAATGAGAAATAACCATAAATCAACAACATTATTATAATGATCAATAATAAATGTTTCAGTTCTATCAAAAGTAGTTGTTTCATATTCCCATTTTTTAATTAACATGTAATTTTTGGTTGATATTACAGGATTAAATATACCCCATACTAAAAAACCATTACATGTTAACCCTGACATGTCATATATTTTATATAAAATTAAATCAGATCTACTTAAATTATTTAAATATTCATATTTTTCTTCCATTTCCATTTTAAAAGTAAAATAATTTTCTAATTTATGAAAAATTTCAGTATAAATTACTAAAAGTCTAATTAAGTTATATCTTAAAGGGACATTTCTCAAATCTTTAATCATTATTAATTTAATTTTTTCATCTAAATTAACCTTTCAGGGTCCAAGGCCCAAATCTGAGTCACACCACCAGTGTCCAAGAATTTTCCAAAAAAAATTTGTTATTTTTTCTTATGAAATCGTAGAGAATCTTTTTGTGAAGGTAATAAAACAAAAAGTACGAAATTTGGTGGAAAATTGACGAAATTTTGCTCTCGCAAATTTTGATGTGTCAGCGATATTTACGAATCGGCGATTTTGCCGACTTTGACTCTCATTTTAGGCCAATTACATTATTCCAATCAACCAAATTCTTAGCTATTTCACTAGTATTACTTCTATTCTATCGATTGAGCACAAGAAATTGCCAAGTCAATTGTTTCAACTACAAAATAAAGTGATCGGAAATTGTTAATTTGGCCAATTTAACACAAAGTTCAAAATATTCCAATTTCAAATTAGGGTCCAGAATGAACAATGTAGGCATTCCTGGCACTAAACTAACATTTCCTCTGTTCATTAGTTATGTTTTGAGGCTTTACAAATAAATTCCATTTTGATTTTTTATTCACATAATGAATTTTTATTCACACCAAAAAATAGAAGATTTACTGTTATGCAATACTGTAATAATTGTATAAATATCATCACCATATTTGTGAATGTATATTAGACCCACCAGCTGACGTGTATTAGACGTGTGAGGTCGTTTGTTTACTCTTGAATATCGGCAAAAATTTAACATTTCTGCTACTTTGAGCTCAGTTTCAAGCCATTTCCAGTGCTAAAACCAATCAAAGTCATCTCCATTTCTGTAATATGTCTTCCATTCTATCAAATGAGACCAAGAAATCGCAAATACACCTATAAAAAACATATGAAAAAACACTGCAAAGTTGCTGTTTTAATCGAAAAATCATGATTTCATTTTTTTTCTCTCATTATACACAGTGTGCTGCAGGATCTGTTTTATGTGGTGCACACATACCACATAGATGTATTCTCTCATATCTAGGCCCAAATGTACCACTCACAGTTTATCAGAGTGAGCTGAGCTCATGGCGTAGATCTACAGTTTGGACCCTGAACGTAAAGCCGTAGATCTATGGGACGGACCCTGAAAGGGTTAAGGTTCCAATTAATTAATTTAACATTTTTATTATATTTTCTTATATCATTTAAATTTATTTTATCAAACGTACCTGATAAATTAAATTCAAATAAAGTTTCATTATGTAATGGTGATGGTGAATTTATTTCCTGAGACGTATCTGATGAATTAAATTCAAGTAAAGTTTCATTATGTATTGGTGACATTAATGATATTAAACTGGAACGTGATTGTGACCGTGAACGAGAACGAGAAGATATTTCAGATATAACTAATGGATTAGGTTTTATTATTTCTTCAATATCTGATTCTGTTAAATTATGTGGTAGTTTCAAGTCTAAATTTATTATTGGTGAAATTGAACGAGAACGAGAACGAGAACGAGAACGAGAATATGCTGATGGTGATTTATCAATATTCATTTTTTTCTTTTAATAAAATTCTTCTTATTTATTTAAATCTTTCTATATATATTGTTTTTCTTTTTTCAACGTCAAAAACATTACTTAAGTCTAAAATACAAGAAATTTCTTTACACCGTTTTTGAAAACGATTTCTGTCAATTGCAGCATTAATCCACATTTTACCATCTTTTCTATTTTTCTGATAAGCGTATGTCCAAACATGAAGATGGTGTATTTTTACATATGGATTAAAACTAATATGTTTTTTATCAGACATAGTTGTTAGTTTGTTAATATTAATATTTTTTTATAATTATACTATTAATTAATTTTCAAACTTTACATTTCTCTTCTTCTTTTTATATGATTTTAATATTGGTTTAATAACTTTTGTTGAATTTTTATATGAATGTAAGAGAGGTAATTTTACTCTATTCTTTTTGGATTTTTTAATATTTGATTTTTTAGATGATGCTGATGCTAATGTAGACTGTTTTCGTTTTCTATTTTTCTTGTTTTTTTGAAATGATATTGATGATAATGATTGTTTTTGTTTCCTATTTTTCTTTTCTCTTGGACATGATAATGATAACGATAATGATAGTTTTTTTGTAGCTTTTATTTTTTTATTTTTTATTTTTCTTTTAGATAATGATCGCATTGTAGATTTTGATTGTTTTCTTTTTTTTATTTTTCTTACTCTTTGTTTCTTAATGGAATTTACTGATAATGATGATGATGAATGTTTTCGTTTTCTTTTTATACTTGTTTTTAATTCATTGGGAATCGAAGATACTATAATTCCATCTCTATCATCACCATATTTGTAATATTTATAATCATTTAAAATAATTTCCTTTTCAAAAGTATTATCATTTATTAATAAATTATGATTTAATATATATTTTAAGGGACAGAATGCAATAAATCTCGTTTGTTTTTTAAAATTAGGTTCATTATTTTTATTAATATTATCTAAAGCAATGACTAATTCGTAATGAAGTTTTTTAAAATTATTTTCAGGTATATTTTTTTGCTGTTTGGTAATATCATCAGGAAATATATTATTTATTAAATCTGTAATTATTTTATAATTATAATAAGGTGTTCGAATAGGTACAAACACTGTTTTAATTAAATCTTGGTCTTTATTTTCAAAATTAAAAAAATTAATTATATTAAATAATATGTTGTTTTTAATATTATTTTTATAATAATTTTCATTCTTAGTAAGAAGTGTGAACCATAAGTTAATTAAAAGTGTTTTATAAATTACTTCAGAATCCTCTGTCATTAATTTATTTGCTCTTTTAGATTTTGTTTTTAAAATTTCATCAAACATAATTTTATCAAATTTAATATATCGAAAATTAATTAAATTTATATCTGCATTTTTAGGTTCGAGTAAAGCAGCTAAATAATATATTTTAAATAATGCAATTTGGTTTTCATCATGAATTATATTGTCATAATTATATATGTTAACTTCTTTTTCAGAATTAAATGGTAATAAATAAATTAAACGTGCTAAATTAAATTTTAAAGGCATTGTTTTTAAACCAGGAAATGTGTTATTTTTTAAATTAATAGGTTCATTAAGAAGTGTAAATTTAAGATTAAAATTATTTTTAATAGATTCTGTTTCATATGAAAGTTCAACTGATTTTTTATTCATTATTCCTTTTTTTTAAATTAAAATAAAAATATACATATTTTAAATAACTTTTTATATAATAAAAAAAATGACTGCTAATAATATACTGGAATTTGAAATTAAAGATAATACTAAACCTATATCTTTAATTAATTTACCAGAAGTTTCCATGTTTACAATACCATCAAGTATTAATATACCTAAAATAGGTAAAAATATTGATTCTATTGATATTGATGAATATGATATTATAAATCTCAAAAGTATGCCATTAAGATATAATTTAATGGGACTTTTAACTATATTAAAATTAATAAATAGTGGTATAAATTTTAAAGATATTAAATTTAATTATTCAAATTATGATTTAGATGATGATGATTTAATAATTAAAAAAATTTATGATATGTCAGGATTAACATTTGGTAATCATTTAATATGGGGATTATATTTTCCTATACAATTCGATACAGATCATTCTAAATATTCAAAGGAAAATGAGATTGATTATTTTAACCGTGTTATTGATATATGGTTATTTCTAATAGATTCTAATGAAATTTCAAAATATTTATATGAAATTATTATTTTAGCAACTAAATTTTTAAAAAGGAAATTAACCCTTTGACTGTCGAAGGGCCAAATCCTGAAGTTGCTTCTGGTGTCGCAAAATATTCGAAAAAAAAAAAATATTTTTTCTTATGAAATGATAGAGAATCTTTTCCCGATTGTAAAGACACCAAAAAAACGAAATTTGATGGAAAACTGACGGAATTACGCTCTCGCGAAGTTAGCGACTTCGGCGATATTTAAAAATTGGAATTTCGCCCACTTTGAGCCCTATTTTCGGCTAATTCCGTTATTCCAGTCAACCAAACTCATAACTATTTCTTCAGAACTCTATTTTTTCTATCGATTGAGTACAAGAAACTGCCCATTTACCGATTTCAACTACCCAATAACATGGTCAGAAATTTGCAATTTGGCCAATTTCACGAAAATTAAAAAATATGACAATTTCAAAATAAGGTCCAGAATGAACAATGCAGACATTCCTGGCTCTAAAATAACATTTTCTTTGTTCATCAGTCATGTCTCCAGGTCCCTGTGATATTACTCTTGCTTTTTATTTTGAAATTTTATTCAAACAAAAAATAGAAGATTTACTGTTATGCAGACTACTGCAATACTGTAATAATTGTAAAAATTACATCAACCCATTCATGACTGCGTATTAGAATGGCTATTTGGACATTTATTGGACAATGACATCATTTGTTCACTTTTGAACATCGGCAAAAATCAAACATTTCCTGTACTTTGTGCTCCATTTCCAGGTTCTTTTTATAGTAAAATTAATCAAAATCACCTCTATTTCTATAATATAGTTTCCATTCTATCAAATGAGACCAAGAAAACGAGAATACAACCACAAATACTATACGAAAATAGACCACAAAGTCGGCATTTTAATTAAAAAAAACGGTCGGAGTTTTTTTTTCTCATTATGCACTGCGTGCTCCAGGATTTTTTTTATGTGGTGCACACCGACCACACAGACCCATTCTCTCACATGTGGGCCTACTAGCTTTCTCCTGCCTGATTTGAAGCCGCTAGAATTTATGAGTATATATACGTCAAACACGGTACCTTGCAAACGTATATATACGGCCGCGACAGTCAAAGGGTTAAATGATAAAAAAAGCATTTAACTAAACCTATATTAATGTATTTAAAAATAAATAATATATTTCATTTTAGTCCACACTTACTTGATATGTTAATAATTAAATTGAAGGAAATACCTAATAATTGGTTAACAAATACTGAAATATCTTTTGAAGTTGCAGCAACAATGCATATACAATTAATAGAGGTTTTTCAAAGTATAATTAAACCTATTAGAGAAACATGGCCTATTAAATTACCTAAAGATATTAATACTAATATACAGTGTTATCATAAATTAAATATTGATAAATCTGTATATGTGTCACAAATATTAGCTCTTATAAATAAGACTAATAATTCTTATGAATTTCTTAATGATTTTACTAAAGAATATGGTTATATTAGAAAATACGATGATTTTAAATTATATTCAAATGGATTAATAATAAAAAAACAAGATTTATATTTATTTGATAAAAATCAATCAAATTTAAAACTTTGTGAAAATGAGAAAAACATATTTTATATTTGTAATAACAAAAAAAGAAAAAATACATAAAAATTATTATTTTTTACATTCATTATAAATTATATATATATATATATATCCTCCTCTTAAAGACAATTCATTATTACAATGACATTTATTAAAATTACTATTATTTTTATTGTAGACATTATCATAAATATCTTTATTAATTACTTTAGGAATTATTTCTTTATACTTATCACCTAATTTATTACATATATTTGTAGTTGATAATAAATTTTTTATAGCATTAGGTGCAGTCTTTTGTATATTACTTGCTGGAATATCCGAATAAAAAACCGAATCAAGATTGCGTAAATAAAGAATCAATTTTCCTTCAATTACTCCCAAATCAGCTATATCAAATGAAATTATGGCATTAACAGGTATTTTACTTTCTATTGTATCTATAAAAGTTTCACTATCATATGGAACTTGATGAAGTCCAATACCGTATAATTTAGAATTTTTTACAAATAAATTACCTTAAGGGGTTGTGAATAATTTACCATTACTAGCAACAGTTTCTTTAGCTACAAATGGACAAAACTGAACTCCAAGTGAAATACATTGCATTAAACATTCATTAATAAAAATCTTTCCATCATCACCATAATATTTTGCAGCTAAAATTTTTCGACAATTTATAGTACATTGTTTATTCTTATGAGGCTGGACATACATAGCAGCACTCCATTTCCCTTTACCTTTATCATCTATATTTATTTTAGCTTTATGATTGGCATTCAAATCTTTTATTAAAGGTAATATTAAAAATTCTTCAAAAATTGTATTAATACTTTCATTAAACTCTATACCAGATATTTTATTAGGTACAGTCTGATAAGCTTTTTCAGATCCACCCGAAACTAAGTAGCATTTAACTTCTATCAACCTAATTTGTAACCTTTTCAAATACTCATCATTAATTTTAAATCGTCTAAGATTTCCAACTTTGGTTGTTATTATCCTTTCAGAAAGAACTGTATAATTTGTATCATTGTTATACTGAGCTTCAAAATCTTTTAAAATTTTTAAAATTTTAGGTTTGTGATAATTTTCTTCTAATTCTTGAATGGTAGTCACTGTATCATGATTATAATTAGGTGGTTCTTCGGGGAATAATGCATAAGGAGATTCTATTGCTTTATCTAACATTTCTACGACCATATTTAAAGCATCCTCTTCTTTATTCACTAAATGTAAAGTATTATAAAATAATTCTTGTTGTTCTTGTTGAAGCCAAGATTGTGGTGGTTGTGGTGTTGAATTTGGAAGAGAATACATTTGTTGTTGTGTTTTTTGATGGTATTGATGTGATTGAGAAGGAGAGGGAGGAGGTAGCATTTGTCGTTGTTGTTGCAAAGCTTTATAATAAGATGTTGTTGCGATTGAATTCATTTTAATATTAATATTACAATTGAAAATTCTTATATATTATAGAAAAAAATTAAAAAAATGTAAAGGAAATTTTCTCTAATGGTGATTCTAATTCTTTTCGTAATGCTACAAAAGGTAATACAATTAACCATTTATCATTATTATTATTATTATTATTATTATATATTTGAGGTAAGAGTACTAGATCCTTTACATTTTCAATATTATATACAAAACCTAAAAAAGCAATAATTTCATCAAATGTAGTTAATGAAAATATTGTATTGGAAGAAGAAGAAGAAGAATTCACAGCACAGGCTGGAATTAGTCTAGTAAATTTAGCAATAGTACATGTTAAAAATGTAGAGATATCTTTGAAATTATTAAATATTTTCTTTTGAATATCTGAATTTAAAGTAGCCCACATTTTTCCTTCATTATAATGCAAAGTAATATTAAGAATAAAAGAATAATTATTTTTACAATGTTTTTTTACTACTGTATTTGATACTATATTTTCTATTGAATTCTCTTTTCTATCTTCTTCCAACCACCACCATTTATTTATATTACTTAAAGATGAACTATAAAAAAAAGGGTTTAAAACATAATTGTTATAAAAAGCAGGGAATAATGTAGACAAATCAATTTTAAGAGATGATGATGAAAATAACTTGCACATACTTAAATTACAAACTTTATATCCTTGATTAACATGTTTCTGATAAAGATTATATCTCTCATTTGTTTGATAATTAATACTTAAATTTTCTATACAATATGATTGACAATCTATAGTTTTAATAAGAGCATTAATAGTTTGACCTACATCTGCAATTAAACCCACAGACCGATTCACAGTTTGAATTTTATATTTAAATAAATCTATCGGACAAATAAAGGCACTTTTTGGTAAATGTTTAATTTGAGGAATAAGAAGGATCATTATATAATAAGAAATATGAGTGCCTGCTTCTGATTTAAAAAATCCAGGGTTTTCATTCTCAATTTTTATACCTAAACAATAGTTAATACAAGTTGTCGATTTATAAGTATGAAGTGGTCGAATTTTAATTGTATTTTTAAATCGCCATTCAGAATATTCATTAATTTCTTAATATTATTATTATCATTTTCCATTATAATCTTATTAAACCAATCAGTAATTAATTTTTTTATACATTCTAACAAGAGAAGATGGTTATTATCATCAGAATTATTATTGTTATTATTATTATCTCTTAAAATAATAAGTATCTGTTGAATTATATTATTCATATCACTATGATTCTTTAAATTTATTCTCTTTTTAAACCCACTTATTTTACACTTATTTCCAACTTCATATTCTTGAATTGTCATATAATGTTTTTTTTTGTGCTAAAACTAATACACCAAGAGAATTTTCAAATGCTAACTTAAGAAAATCAGAAAAGGGTAAGTGTTTTCTCAAATTTTGATTGTATAATGTTGCTAATTCTTCCCCCGTACCTAATGAACGAGGCACTTTTATAAAGATGGAATCGGTATCTCCGTACAAAGTTTGTGTTTTATCAGATAATTCTTCGTAAAAATTTCGCACCCTATTTAAATGATAACGACCATAAGCTGTTACCATTCCCGGTACTAAAGCATCGGTAAAAGATGCCAATGAAGCCATTGCACCATAAATTGAATTCACCATAATTTTAAGAGCATTTGCTTGAGTTATCATTCCATTTTTTTTCATAATACTTCGTTCATTCACTAGTCTTTCACAAATTTTTCGAAAGGGTGATTCTGTATAGGAACGATCCTCTTTAACTTTTACACTAATATAAATAGAATAAGGATCTTCTTCCATTTGTAATATATGAAAATCTTCTGTATCAACTTCAGAAATTTTATCTCGAGGAATACGCATTACAAATCCTCGATTTAAATTGTAATCTCTAATTATACTGGGATACAGTGATGCAAAATCAAAAACATAAAGAGCTTCAGTTTTAGAAGATACATGTACACCTTTTAAAGGCTCTAAAACTTCAGCACCTTTGTATGTATTTTTTTTCCCCCTATCCATATTATGACATTGAGTCGTAGACAGTACATAATATTTAACCCTTTGAGGGTTGACAGGCCCTCTCCGAAACTCGTTCTCAGGGTCGGCCAAATTTCAAAAAAAAAAAATTATTTTTTCTTATGAAAAAATAGAGTTTTTTTCTCAACATTATAGGATAAACAAAAAAAATTTACCATCAATACTTACGGAGATATGGATGCATGAAGTTTGCAGAAAATGAGCCGCGTATGGCAACAGCGGCGACTGCCGCTCACCCGGTAAAATTTAGTTTACTTGTATTTGAAGGTTTGTTGTTTTTTTCACTATTTTATTTTTTCACATAACTTATGTGGCCTATGAGACCAAAGTAAGGTGCAATGTACATATATACACTCTTTGTATACAACACAATAAGCACACAAACATAATTATCAATATATTGTTAACAAAACTTGTTTACAAAAACAAACAATACAAAACATTGTTTATTATTATTGTTCTATAATATATATACCAATATACAGTCACTGAACATATTCCTATTAGTTCTGCTGCTTGTGGAACTCGGAAACATGGTGTCATACACAATGGTGTTTTATCTTTCTCCCTCATTCTATCTCTTTCAATCTATCTCTCTCTTGCTATCTGTCTGTCTATCTCTGTCTCACAGGTACACATAAATACAAGTATACATAGTATAAATTACCTAGGATAACCCAAGAAATCCAGACAAAGTGCTATACTCTGCTTGAAGATGTGAGTAAAAGTGATGACACAGTCTTGTGGCTCTCTGAGACAGAGAGCTAGACGGATAGACAGGGAGCTTGACAGACAGACAAATAGACAGACAGAAATGTTAGTGTACCAGTACCAGTGTACTAGTGTTCCACCCTCATCCTCCTCTTCTTCCTCTTCCTCCTCTTCCCCCTCATCCTCCTCTTCTTCCTCTTCCTCCTCTTCCCCTACTCTTCCTCCTCTTCCCCCTACTCTTCCTCATACTCTTCCTCTTCCTCTTCCTCCTACTCTTCCTCTTCCTCCTCCTCCTCTTCCTCCTCCTCCTCTTCTTCCTCTTCCTCCTACTCTTCCTCTTCCTCCTACTCTTCCTCCTCCTCCTCCTCCTCCTCCTCTTCTTCCTCTTCCTCCTCTTCCTCCTAATCTTCCTCCTACTATTCCTCTTCCTCCTCCTCTTCCTCTTATTCCTCTTCCTCCTACTCTTCCTCTTCCTCCTCCTCCTCTTATTCCTCCTCCTCTTCTTCCTCTTCCCCCTACTCTTCCTCATTCTCCTTCTCCTCCTCCTCCATAGTGTAAATTACCAGGAGTCGGCAGCTGTCAAAATGACATATTGTCTCATTATTCACTCCCCCCCCTCCTGACTGTCAAAACAATGGGGTCAGATGCTGCTTCCCTTCCTCCATTCTATCTAATTATCTTTCTCCCTCATTCTATCTGTCTTTTTATTTCTGTCTCACAGGTACACATAAATACAAGTATACATAGTATAAATTACCTAGGATAACCCAAGAAACCCAGACAACGTGCTATACTCTGCTTGAAGATGTGAGTAAAAGTGATGACACAGTCTTGTGGCTCTCTGAGACAGAGAGCTAGACGGATAGACAGGGAGCTTGACAGACAGGCAAATAGACAGACAGAAATGTTAGTATACCAGCAAAAACAAAGGGAGGGCAATGTTTATCTCATCTTTTGGCATCAGCTCTACCCTCATTTACCCTCATCAAATGTCAGCACTTATCAGATGTTATCTCCCCTTATCTTGTTTCTGTCATGGGTGAACATTTATTATTACCTATTATTATTATTATGTATTATTATTATGTATTATTATTATTATGTATTATTATTATTATGTATTATTATTATTATGTATTATTATTATTATGTATTATTATTATTATGTATTATTGTTATCATTATGTATTCTTCTTCTTCCTCCTCCTCCTCTTCTTCTTCCTCCTCCTCCTCCTCCTCTTCTTCCTCCTCCTCCTCCTCCTCCTCCTCTTCTTCTTCCTCCTCCTCCTCCTCCTCTGCCTCCTCCTCCTCTTGCCTCTTCCTCCTCTTGCCTCCTCCTCCTCTTGCCTCCTCCTCCTCTTGCCTCCTCCTCCTCTGCCTCCTCCTATTCTGCCTCCTCCTCCTCCTCCATTCTTGGAACAAGTTTGAAGAGCTTGTAGTTCATAATCACTATCACTATCATCATCAATGCTCACATCTGAGTCTGGGATTTTGGAAAATAGGAGTTTCCTCTTTGATTCTGGTACAACTGAACGTGAACAAGATGGCCCAGCACCAGAGTGGAAGGCTGTGGGTTGTCTGGTTTTCCTCACTATTACCCATATTATGGTCATTAGTTTCGGTCAAAACCTCACCAGAACCTTGAAACTCATCTTCACTGTCACTTCCATCTGTATTAGAACTGTCACTTGGGAACAAAAGTGTCCCAATTCGCCGAGGAGTGAGGAACTTCTTACCATAGGGCACTGTGGAAATTGTGTACTATGATGGCATTCCCACAATGCACCACTGGGTCCCAGATTTTTTCCTACTGCGCACACCCACCAAAGAGACTCATTCTCTCACATCTAGGCTTATCAGCCTTTTCCTGTGAGATTTGAGGCCGCTAGAATTTATGCGTACTAGTACGACAAAAATCCCTACGCGTAAGACATACTAGTACGACCAAAACCCTCAAAGGGTTAAGCGTATTTTCTCGACCAACTTCATAATTAATATTTGAATAATAAGATGCTTTTCCTGAATAAGCAAATTAAAATCAATTGGTGCAATGTATATTGAATTAAAAGTATTTATAATATAACGTTTAACAATAGTTGTTGAATTTGGACCTAAACAATCATTAGGATTAAGATCAACCATTCTTGATAAACCCATAGTAATTCTTACTGTATTTAATATTCCATTTAATTGAGAAACTAAATCAACATCTATAGTACAGTAATTGAGAAAATTTTCAAAAAAAAAATGGATCTGGTTCTATATTTTCATATTCGAGATATTTATACATTAGATTTATATTGGTAATTTTAAAAAATTTGGCTTTCTTCGATCTAGAAGAGTTCAGCACAAGCATCTAGACTATCAGAAGGAGGTTCAACATATTTTCCTATGGGAAAAAAAATTTTTTACGGCACATCATAACGTTGATATTTAATATCCAAGCTGGAGTCTTTAAAAGGGAAATTTAAAAACTCATATCATAGCAATAAGATTTAAGACGTACTCTTTATTAAATAATGTCCAGGTAAAATTTCCCAAATGAAATAAAGCTCGTCTAAAAAGAAAAGGATGATCAAATCCATCTGTATTATATCTAGTGGCAAATATATACTGAGGATTACTAAGTATTTCTAAAGATTTCTATTTAATACTTTCTTTTCGTTTCATAAAATTCAATTTCAGCAGAAATTCCATCCTTAGTAATAATAGATTTTTTTAAATTCTTTACAATTAGGATAATATACAACTAATAGAGTTTTTCAAGTTTGTTAATTTAGAGGATATTCGGGATAAATAACTGTAGCTATTTGGAATGAATAACTACTAATTGATCAAGGGAGGACTATCACCACGAGGTATAACACCAATAAATCATGTCGACTAGCTTCAATAATCAAATGAGAGTAACATATGGGGAAAAAATTTATCAATATCACTGCTAAAAAAATTGAAGAGAATATTTTCCTTTAGATTCTTCAACAATTTTAAATAATCCTCTGGATTGAAAATTTTCATTTAAATTTCGTTGATAATCAAAAAAACACTGATAAGAATCAAAATATTTTCCCATAGCATAAATACCAAAAGGATACTAATTATATTTAAATAAATTATATAAACGTAAACATTGCTGATGTCCTTTACAATAAAGTCGTGAAACAAAACCTCGATAATTTTCCTTTTTAAGATCATTAAGAGAAGATTCACCCATAATTAAATGACCATTATAGTTATTTTCATTTTCAATTGTATAACTGTTAATTAATCCTTTAACTGTAAATTAATAATATTTTTAAAAAAACGTTGTCTATCACGAGTAACAATAACTAAATGAATATATCAGAAGACATCAAAAACACCTCTTACTGGATCAGTAGAAACCAGTAATTTTACTTCGACCCAATTTCATTTTTAAAGAATCTATAATATTAAATGAAACAGGAATTCCCTAAAATTCTTCTAATTCTTCATTCCATGCATATATGCAATATAGTCTAAACCGATAATTTTACCAGTTGGTTTCATTTGCAATTAAAAAAATATATAATTTTAATTTTAAATGTTACTTTAAATATTATATAAAATAAAAAAAAGTTGATTAAACTGCCCAAAAGTACTTTTTATTTTTTTTTATTTAAAAAAAAACTGATCTACTTTTAGAACATTAAAGCACGTAAATTTTAAAATTAATTTGGACATTAGGGTAAAAAACTTAAAAATAATTATTGGAATCCAATATTAGGTAATACAAATACATTTATAAATCCAAACTAACCATCAACAACCAACCACATTATAAAAATCTTTCTTCAGTTAAATTTTTTCATGGATTACTTGACTGTGGGGAGGTGACATGGAGGTGTACTTTGAGGTGTACTTGCAATTCCATTCTAGAGTCAACTGTTACAATTCTTAGTTTGGCATAGGGAAAATTTTAAAGTTTTGAAATCCGGTAAATTTTTGGAGAATATTTTTAAGGATCCCCAATGATGGTGGATAGGTTGGGAATGTCAATTCTGGAATATTATTAGTTTGAAGACTTCATTTATGCCCAGTGTTAAATGATCCAGGTTGCTATATTTTCTATATGAGCATATATTGATGCATAAGACTTTTGATTCAATCAGACCCAAGTAATGAATTATTTCTTTTAAATTTTTTTCTCTCATTCTTTTTTTTTCATATTCTTCTTATGCTTTGTTATTTAATAGAATCCATGGCGCACTAATCTAAAAACAAAAAATATAAAATTTGATTTTTTTTTTCTAAAAATTTTTTAAATAATTAAATTAAATTTAAAATTTTTTCATTATTAATTTAAAAATATAAATATATACTTATAAATTTAAAGCTGAAAAAGCAAAGTCACTTCTGAGAATTACTAAATAATAACTAAAAGCTAAGAAGTATTTCACTTAGTTTTATTATTTATAAAATGATATCAATATACTGTTTTTTAAAATAAATGCCATTTACTATTTTTTTTTTTAAATTAATTTTTTTATCCTTATAATTACTAATGCATTACATTTACTGGTGGTGTATATATAAATGGGTTTTTCATGCAACTGATATAATTCAAACATCAACAAAGCAGTCCACTGTTTCAGAAATTATAAAGAAAGTGGGGTACCCTCTCGTCTTACCAGCATACTTTGAATTATGGTTTTTCCTTCTGAAAAGAATTTGTGGACAGAAGAGGATTTACAGAATTTCAAGATTGATTTAAATAAAGTGATTTGCTTAGACTACATTAGTCACAATGATTATGGAAATAAAGGAGATGATTATGAACTAATATTAACAATGGAGCATAAAGGTCGCTCTCTTTTTGTCGTTTATGATGGCTAATTGTGACTTTTATGGTTTTGAAAATAACCATGGAGAAGGTTTAATATGTATTAAATTTAATAACCAATAAGTTGATGAGAACCAATTATGACAAACAACAAACAACTATGAATAGACAACAACAAGTGCAACAACAATAAAACAACAACAAATGGATAGTTGACTTTTATGGTTTTAAAAATAACCATATGTATTAAATTTAATAACCAATAAGTTGATGAAAACCAATTATTACAAACAACTATTAATAGACAACAACAAGTGCAACAACAACAAATGGATAGACAGTTTTGAACAGATAACAAGTATAATAGAAACAATTGCTAAATATGGTCAATATTGAATTTAAATGTTGAAGATTTATTTGTTATAGAAATAAAAAGTTTAAAAATAATTGTGTATATATATACTCCTCTATATATATATTTGTAGGAAGATATAATTATAAATGGATCATCCAAATATTATTGAATTTATAAATAATGTGAAAACTGATGGATTTATTTGTATTTATGAAAATAAAATTATTAAGTATAAAAATAAATCTCAATTGACGGTTGATCTTAAATATGACAAAGATGGCGGCGTTTTTCTTGATGATGATAATATTGTATATTTTATCGATAAATATCAGTATGCCAGTCCAGAAATAATGTTAATTAAAACTAATCCAATTTCTTTAAATAATCATCGTATTCAATTTGCTCAAAAACGAAAACAGTATAATACATTAAATATTGATAATGAAATAAAGAAAATTAGACTAATGACATTAACAGACTAAGTTTTTTTAATCATACTTTTCAGTATCAGAATTTATTTAGACGTAAAACTTCTCCTTTGAAAATTGACTTGCGGCAAGAAGGAGAGTTACAAGAGAGTTTTGAATTAAATTTAAAGAAAATTCATCCTATTTTTTGTGAAAATATCTGCTGGATATTGTTATTCAAATTTTAAATGTGGGTATCATATAGTGAGTTATGCACAAGATGAATATACTATACTCTAAATAAATTATAGTATATGGTGTTAGGACAGAAGATTCACAGGATAATAATACTGCCAGATGCCACATCCTTTTATTATCAAAATATAGAAGTTGAGAAATAGGATGTTATATCTTCTGAATGATTGATTCACCTAATTAAGTTTAACATCAATAAATAAGGTAATTGTATTATTTGACAGAGACATGGTTTAAAATTTAGAAGGGGTAGTATGCTCATATTTATATAAGTTAGTTTCTGAAATCGAAGTTTCATCTCTGTGAATATATGGCTTGAATCTTTAAAATAAAAAGATAACCTTTGCTTAAACATTACTTTGGAACTTGCTAGAATGGATGTTGGAGTATTGCTTGTCCAGAGTGTGTTGTGTGTATCAATACAGCTTAAGGCATTTATGTTTGGCTTCAAGGCAAAGTTTTGGTTGTAATTTAAGAAATAGTTTGACATGGCCCAGATTTATGTCACAATACTTTACTTGAAAAGAAGAAACAGTTTCCAAAGAACATTAGCAGAAAGAGGAGAAGGATATGGCCACCACCACCAGCCTAGATGTGGCCACCAGCAATTCCACCAGCAGCATCACTACCAGCCAAGATATGGCCACCAGCACCTCCACCAGCAGCACCACCACCAGCCAAGATGTGGCCACCAGCAATTCCACCAGCACCACCAGCCAAGATGTGGCCACCAGCAACTAAACCAGCACCACCACCACCAGCAAAGATGTGACTACCAGTACCTCCACCAGCACCACCACTAGCCAAGATATGGCCATATGACTACCAATACCTCCACCAGCACCACCACCACTAACCAGATGTGACTACCAGTACCTCCTCCAGTACCACTACCACTAGCCAAGATGTGACCACCAGTACCTCCACCAGCACCACTAGCCAAGATGTGGCCACCAGCACCTCCACCAGTTGTGACTGTGTGAAACTGTGAATTGTTCTTTATAATATTGTTCATGATTAGATCCTAGTTTAGCTATCAAAATTTTGGGGTCCAGTTCCGGATCCATTGCATACTTCTATAATCTGTAAATACCTTTGTAACAGTCATGATTATGACGACCTATCTGGAATTACCTTGTCATTAATTAAAACTTTAAAAGTCCAGCCATTAGTGCTAAGATTCAAAGTAAAACAAATGGTAGTAAATATGTGTAAGTAAATTCTGAAATATAGTATGAAAACTCATCAAAGTGGAGTCACATGAAGTCTTTAAACTACACTGTGAATATAAGTACTGTGTGTTTCTAGCTTAAATGTTCTAGCTTTTATAATCTCTCACCAGGAAGACTCCCTCATAGCATTTAGCACCCCTTATCAGGAAGAGAGCAAGGTTATACTCAGGTTTACCAGACTCAATAATTTTATGAAGGCTATCTAGTCAGAACAAAGTCTTTGTTTAGCTTAACACCTATTCAACCTCCACAGGAACAGGAAATAATCAAGGTTATCCAGTCACACCACCTCAACAGGAACTCAAGCAAGGTTATTCAGAAGAAAATAATATATTTTATAAGTATATTTTAAAAAAGATATGAACATGACTCAAGAAATCGTAATGACACGATTGCAAATAAACCATACCCCCGGCCGGGATTGAACCCGCGGTCATAGAGTCATGTTGACGGCAGTGAAGGGACTTGAGCTAGAGTTCGTCACAGCCACGCTAGCTGGAGATTCGTCTGTAAAAACTTGCATTTGTGGTCACAGAGGTGCCTGTGCTAACTTTCCTATGGTGTAGAAATATACCTAGTTGGATGAATCTTATTGTGGCTAGCTGGTCTAGTGGCTAACGCGACGGGCTGGAGTTTTGAGACTCTATGACCGCGGGTTCAATCCCGGCCGGGGGGATGGTTTTTAAGATATGAACATACATGTCTTATGTGCTAGTAGCATCATTGAAAATTTTTCCATGATGGTTAAAATCTTTCTATGATTTTTTCGTTGGTTTGTCCCTTATTACTTTTTAGTAAGGTTCTCACTACGTTCTAGTGGGGGGGTAGCTTTTATTTAAAGGGGCCTTATTTGTCTGGGGGGTAATACTTACATCATGGCGGGATTTCTTGATGTCTCTGTTTACCCTTTCACCACCCCTTTTCCCACGGGTTAAAAAAACCTACTACTATAAAAATAAAACCCTGTATTTCAATAAAATTTTTTTTGAATTTTACAATCACAGCCCCCCTTTTAAAAAAACAAAATCTACACACTCCATGCCGTGCTCCAAAAGGTGTGTTGAAAACAACTCTTGCCTTTCCTTTCCTGACAAACCCTTGGGCAAACCATTTTTTTTTGACACACTTTACCCACCCGGGGGTATGGGGGCCAAAACTTAAATTTAAAAAACTCCCCCTGGACACACATGATCCCCCAAAAAGATAGGAAAAGGGGACCCAGGGGATCCGGGCCAGGTTAAAGGTCCCCACAGGGGAGAGGGAGTCGTGAGGGGGAAAAGAGAGGAGAGAGCCTGGCAAAAGCCCCCCCACCAAAAAAAAAAGACTGTTCCCAAAGCCAATTCCCCGTTCCCACAATTTTCCACCCCTTTAAATTTTTTACTTTTAAAAAAAGAAAAAAAAAAAATTTTTTTAAAACTACATATTTAAATTGTGTGTTTAAAGGGGCCCCTATAGTAAAACCTTTTTATATTGAGAAAAAAAAAAGGTTTTCCCCAGTTTGCCCTCAGTCAAAAGGGTTTGACAGCCCTTTCCCGACATTTAGAGCAAAGCCCCCATCAATTAAATTTAAATTAGGTATTATTAAAGTAACTTTACTTATAAATACATGTTGGGCCCAATGGGCCCCATAAAAACCCCCCAACCCCCAGAAAAAGTCTCACAAAAGCAGCCGTGTCCCTCAGGATACGGCTAGAAAAAAGTATTTTTGTTTTTAATTCTGAAGGGGTAAACAAGACTACTAAAAATGGCTAAATTTTTTCCTGGCACCTAACTACTCTTCACTTTACTTTTAATTTCAACAGTTTGCAAAATTTTTTAGAAAAGAAATTTTAACCAAACCCATATACCAGGGGGTTTTAACTTTTTTAAAAATTTTAGGGGCCCTTTTAAAAAATTACAAAATTACAAAAAAAAATTTTTGCAAAACAATGCCCACTGTGAAAGCCCCCCCCAACGGGCCTTTGGGGTTTTTGCGGGGGAATCCCAAGCAACGGGGTACCCAGGGTGGCATTTCCCCTGATCAGGGGGACGAGGTAAGCCAAACCCAAGCATCGGGTGTACACCAGGCAGGAAACTTCAAAAACATTCAATTTGTCCCCTACTTGGGGGCCAAACCCAAAAAACATTTGAGATTCCCACCCAACCCACTCACACCCTTTAAACATGGTCGGCACTCAACCCATTTCCGAGGTCCCACCCACACAGTTTCCCCAAACTTTTTGAAGAGGACCCTGAATAGAACATGGGGGGGCCCCGGGGGCCAAAAAGAGAAAAAAAAAGGGGACACTTTCATCAAATCCCTTCCTGAACGTCTCTTTGTTCCCGAAGGTTGTCAACCACTGCCTCAACTCACATTTATTACACCCTGACCCTCGTCACACTTTTGGCTCTAAACCGACCCCTTCACTTCAAAATGGCGGAAGAGAGTACTCGGCTCGCAAAGAGTTACCACTGCAAAAACAAAAAGGTCAGCAAAGAAAAAAAACTATGTAAAATTTGGCCCCATGCACTACAGAAACATCTAAAAAGAGAGCTTTCCAGAAAACCACATTCTTGAGCCTTTTATATTTTTTAACTTTAAAATTTAAAAAAAGGTTTTTGGGAACAAACCCCTTCAAAGAGTTGTTTTTAGTCACTATCCCACGGGAAACCCGGATGAAGAAAATCCTGAGCATGTAAAAATGCTGAATAGCCACCCCCAAATGAAATTTTTTTTCCCTGGGGAAAAATTTTTGCATTTAAACTTAGAATTTTGGTTCAAAAGACAATAAATTTTCTGAAAACCTCTCGCGTGCAACAAAAAACCCCAAAGACTTCTCTTTGAACCCAGGTTGGATACATCAAGTTTACAAAACACCATCCTTTTAAATCTCAAACAAAAATTTTTAAAGCACCCCAGGAACACAATTTGCATTACACACTTTAAAATGGTACGGGGGAACAAAAGGCCAGGGAAATTTTCACATCTTCCTTTGTTTTAGCTTTTTTAAAATTTTTGCATTTTAGTGCATAAGTATCAATCTTTTAATTCTGAAAACCCTTTTAGTTTTTAAAACTTTAATCTGTGGTAGTCAGTGTTTATGCCCCGGGGGCCCTTAAATTTTGGGGAAACCCGGGGCTGGGGAAAGCCCCTGGACTCTCACTAAGCCTACAAATGGGTTTGGGAAAAATTTACTTCTTCCCCCATTCCAATTTTTTTATACAGATTTTTTTTAAAACAAAAAAATTTTTGAATTGGGCCGCCCTCTTTAACAATTTTTTCATGGATTTCAACTTTTCCCATTACTGCATCCCAAACTTTTATAAAAATTTTCCCAAAGGGGGCTGACCAAATCTCCAACATTTTTTTTCATTAAAACCAAGCATGCATTTCCAAAAACTTTTTCAACATGTTATTTTTTTAAAAAACTTTTGGTATTTCATAAGGTTATTGTTTTGGGAGCCCTTTACATTCCATTAAAAAAAATTGGTCTCTCGAATTTTTTTACTAACTTTTAAACCCCTTTTAAAAAAGGGTTTTTGTGTACACTATACTCATTCTTTTCTTGCTTGGGGTGTTTTTTTTATTTTCTAACCCCTGGGAACTTTCCCCCCAACATGTTCAGCTCACAGAAACTGCCCTAAAAGATTTTCACATGGGGGTTTGGGTCCATTTTCAGCACTTTCCCCCCTTCCCGCCTCCAGGTACATTTTTTCCCCCATTAAGGTTTCCCCCATTTCCCTCCTGGTCTTGGGTTTTGGGCACGTTCACTGGTACCCCTCCCCCTCTTAAAGAGCCCCAAACAGTAAACTGAAAAAATGAGAAAAAACTCCCAGGGGGGAGCATCACCCTTTCCCCCCCAATAGGGTCAGAGATTCCCGAGTGCTTCCCCACTCAGCAAATAAAAAAAAGGGATCCTCTCATCCCCGTTTTTTGTATTGGGCTATACCATAGGCTTGCAAACTTGTTTTTGAGGGTTTGATGTAATTTTTTCTATTTTCCCCCTTTAGATGGAAGTGATACAAGTTGAACCCTGAGGTCTACTTTTTTTCCTTCAAAAAATTTTTAAAAGACTTTGAGGTTTAAATTTTGGGCCCCCTTTATTGGGTTTTTACGCTTGTGGAAAACCAACATGAAAAAAAAAACTTCATCAAAAAACCCCTTTAAAACTACATGACAGTTTCTTAAGCAGAGGGACTGCTTCCAGGGACCTGGTGGGGGGAGCAAAAAAATTTGTGATTAAAAAAACATTTCCCCCGTTTGGTCCCGGGAAGGACCAAGTACATCTACTACCAGCTTGCTGAAGAGTTCACCTGGTGCTGAAATAGCCTGAAGGGGAACAGGGTTAATACTTCGACTAGGTTTCCCTATAAATTGAAAGACATGACAGGTCTCAATATACTCTCTGACAGTCTCCCGCAGCTGAGCCCAGAAGAAATGCCTGGAAACCTTGGACATCACATCTGGGGACAAAACCCCTTGTTCTCCTTCCATCGATACTGCAAACAGAGGTGATTCTTTGTAAGAGTTTTCCTCCCTGAAATGAAAACACTTATTTAACTGTAAAATCTCTTCCTCAGCAACAGCGACATTTTCCTGCACAGAAATTAATTGCCCCCTAGCAGGTGCAGCCTCTCTCACACTATTTAACTGATCCATTCTCCAATCATGCTCAGCTCTGGCTGGAACATCCTTTTCTTCAGTTGACTGCAGTTCAACATCAGAAAGCGGAGTTACCAAACTTAAGCCTTCACCATCCTCATGAGAAATATCATGAAGACTGTTGGTAGCATGATCATGAGCCATACTTCTCATGGTGGAACCATCAGGGAGAAGGTCTGGCAGGGTTTTCCTAGCCATTTCCTCCCAACATTTGGGATTTGGTTTTCCCCCCAAACTAGTTGTTCCTCACTGTCTAACAGACCCATAACATTATTCCCTAATAAGAGGTCGACCCCTTTGAAGGGAATTTCATCTGAGAAAACCTACAGGGAGATAGCCAACTTGGTATGCAGATTCTACCCATAATTTGTGTACAGGTGTCCTTATGGTTGAACCGTAATACCCTTCAACAATATATCTACCCCAGTATAGGTATCCTTAGACACTGGCAGCACTCCAGCACGTAGCAAAGAGTAGGTGCTACATCCATCTCTCAAGGACAGTATGTTCTTAACTCTGCCTACATCCTTTTGCAAACCAACTGCAGACCTACTAGAAAATATACACATCCTGGGGTCTAGATCCAAAGGTTCCTCCTCACCTTGCCTTGAAGACCTAATGCAGGCAACTGGATGTATCTCTGCAGTTAGAGTCCTCTGGGTGGTTCCTCCCTTTCCTGATCTCGCCGCCTTGACCAGCAAAACTTTTGAGTGTGTCCAGTTTTGTTACAGTAGTAACAGGCATAACTCTTAAAGGTATTTTTACCATTTGGTGTAGGACTGGTACTGTTTACTCGAGGACCTGAAACATTATCTGATTGTCTAGGTAAATTTTGAACTCCAGCTGACTTACCTTTTCTTCTATTTTATAGGGCACCTCCGCCTTCATTTGTTCCTGAAAATTCTTGTCCCACTTACCTTTATGACCATAAGACTTGGAATAAGGTTTTAGAATGAGTGGGGAAATTTTCAGAAGCAGCATGACTGTTTTTACTTACCAATTCCCTGCGAGCCAAAAATCGGTCACCTAGATCCAGTGCTTCTGAAAGATTACCTGGGTTTTTGTCCTCCAAATATTCTCTGAGGTCAACAGGGATTGTATTGTACAATTCCTCATGAAACATCAGATCTACTAATTTGTTATAGTCTTTATTAACTCCTTTAGAACAAACCCATTTCTTAAAAAGGAACAGTTTCTCATTCCCAAACTCAGTTAAGGTCTGCCCATCCTGAAATTTTTGATTCCTGAACTTTTGTCTATATTTCTCAGGTATCATTTGGTATGCAAGCAATACTTCCTCTTTAATCTATCATAATCAGAAAAATCTTGCCCCTCCAGAGTCTCTACTCTCTGGAATCCTTTACCCACAAGTTGTGTGCGAACTAGGGTAGCCCACTTCTGTTTGGGCCATCCTTGTTCCAAAGCAGTCTTCTCAAAAAAAGAAAAATATCTATCTGGGTCACTCTCTGTAAACTTAGGGACAAAATTTGCAGCTTTAGTTATGTTAAAGTACTGCTCAGGCTCTTGTTCAGACCTCCTAATCTTTGACGTTCTTCCTCCTTAGCTTTCATTAATTTCATTTCAGCCTCTAGTACAGCTAATTTCAGTCTCATTCTCTCCATTTCCATATCTCCTGGAGTAGGTGATTCCTCATCTTCACTATTAACAGGCATGTTTACTGATGAATTATTACCTTCTTCCCTAAAGCCTAAAAAATCTGAAGACTCATCTTCTGACATAGTTTTATCTTTAAACACTTGCTTCCCTCTTACAGTATCAGTGGACAAAGTTTTCCCACAGGCACATAAAATAACACAAATTGAATGTAAACTATGCACATAGCACTTACCATAACCACAACAAAAATGTGTTACTCCCTTTCCCCCACCTTAGGAGAAAAACAACCTATAAACTAATATATGAAAACAACACTTCCACTGACCCACCTTGGTAAATCTTCTACCAGAAACATGCAACTGTTATTACCCCATACCAGCACATATAGTTCAAAGAATGTTTTGAGTTATTTTAGCAGTCAAATAACTCTCCCGGACAGGCCCCCATGTTACGTTGGTTTGTCCCTTATTACTTTGATAGTAAGGTTCTCACTACATGTTCTAGTGTGGGGTAGCTTTTACTTAATGGCCTTATTTGTCTAGGGGTAATACTTACATCATGGCTGATCATCTTGAGTGTCTCTGATACCCTTTCACCAGCCCTCTTCACAGGTTATGTAAACTACTACTATAAAAATATAACTGTATTCTCAATAGATATGTACAGAATATACAATCACAGCCTCCATTTTCAAAACAAAATCTACACACTCCATGCCTGTGCTCCACATGGTGTGTTGCAACAACTCTTGTCCTTCACTCTTCCTGACATAACTCTGGGCTAACCAGTGTTTTGACACACTTTAGTCACCCTGGGTATGGTGGCCAAAATTTAAATTATAAAAACTCACCCCTGGAGCACACATGATGCCCCAAAAGATAGGAGAAGGACCCAGAGATCCTGCCAGGTTGAAGGTCAGCCACAGAGAGAGGGAGTCAGTGAGAGGGAGAGAGAGAGAGAGCCTGGCTAAGCTCCTCCCACCAAAACAAAAGACTGTTGCCAAGCACAATTCTCCAGTTACCACAATTCTACCACACCTTAATTTTACTTTTACAAAAAGAAATACAACTTTATAAACTACATATTTAAATTGTGTGTTTATGTGTCTATAGTATAACCTATTATATTGAGAAAATAGGTTTGACCCAGCTGCCTCTCAGTCATAAGGTTGATCAGTCCTTCTGACATTTAGAGCAAAGTCCCCATCAATTCAATATAATTAGGTATTATTATAGTAACTGTTACTTATAAATACATGTTGGGTCCTATAGCCCCATAACAATGATGGCAAAATATTTTATATCATCATATAAAATAATTTACCATTATAGAAAGATTTTTTTCTAAAATGATTTATAATTTTTAGATAATGGTGAAATTAGAATAACACCTATAAGTTATGAGACATAAGTTCTAACATCAAACTACAAACTAATCATACTATAAACTGCCAATCTAATTGCAGGTTTTGAGGTGAATGTGCTAACATAAAACTACAAATAATCATACTACAAACCCCAATCCAATCTTACAGGTCTTGAGGTTGAATGTACTAATTGTCAATTATGGAGTCAATTGTGATTCAGAACTTTATTATATTATTTTATTACATCAAGCAGTTTGCTCCACTGCTGTAGCAAGAAGGCAAAAAATTACACACATAAAGCTAAAGTTTTAAGAGGTCTTTCTAAGTTTTAAAAATGTTCTCAAACTCCTTCAGAAAGTTATTTATGGTAACTTATACAAATTTACCTGCTAATAGAGTTGGATTCCTTTCTTGAAAGTATTCTAACTTTTATACATTTTAAATTTGGATGATCGAAATCTCCTATAAAACCTAAAAAGTTTTTATCTACTGTCGTCAACTTTACATTGTCTGACAAAAACATTATCCTCAAGCTTGTAATAAGTAAACTTCCTGGTTATTATATTTGTATCAATAAAAAACATAAGTAATAAGAAAATAATAATTATTGCTTTTTCGTTCTTACTGCTACTTTACCTTGTTATTGGGTAATTCCAACATTATCATCTAATTTTAAATCTATTTTAACTTTTTCAAAATTAATTGTTAATCCAGGATGGAGAATATCAACTATTCTGAGACCTACAGTTACTCCTGTTTTTAACATTCCATGGAACAAATAATAAAGATAAAAAAGTAATTACTGTTTGGTGTTTACCACATAACAATTTAGCAATAGCTTATAGCATAAGTTCCATTTTTCATTTATTATTACAACCTATTTTAATTATTCCTTCTTCTGAAATTGATGTAAAAATTGTTAATGATGATAAATGGATAACTAATAATTCTTTAATAGTAAATAAATATAATATACTAATTATAATAATGATTATAATTATCCCAGAAAAATTCTTTCTCTTGGATCTCGATATTTTATTCATTATTTATTTCAGTCACATATAAATGAAAATACTGCTTCTCTATCAATATGGCCTTTTAAGTCATCAATTAATATTCAAGAAAAATTTTTACCTTCTGATTTTACATCATCTCTTATTTGGAGAATTCATCTCTTAATTTTAAGTCAAAAATACTGAAAATATTTATAAAAAAATATAATTTTTCTATATATAACTAAATGAAATTCATAATTAACTAACTAATTATACAATGTCGTTGTCGTCTTCATATGCAACTGTTATTATTGATAAAATATTTAAAAATAAAAAAAAATTAATTTTAGAAAATTTATAAAATATTTTAAAATTGCAAAATATTAATTTGCTTTATATACCACCTATTGAAAAAAATAATGATGATGATGATTTATTAGAAAATGTAAAAATATTAGCTCAAAATATTCCAAAAGGAACACAAGACTTTCTTATAGTATACATTACAAGTGAAGGGAATAATGAAGAAAAAAAATGCCATTCAATTAGTTGCATCGATAAATATTTAAATATACATAAATTTACTGAACAATTTGAAAATATTGAAGAATATTTTCAATTTTCAATTATTAATAAAATATATATATATTTAATTATTGATAAGAGACAATATGAATCTTCATTCTTTTACAGTTTTTATTTAAAAGAAAAATCTAATATAATTTATATTAGATTAAATTTAAATTTATTAGAATCAACTAACCACTTTATGGATGCTAATTTATTAATGAATGCTAATCTTCGAATTATTATTTTTGCAATTATAAATTCTTTAGTAGCATAAAAAGAAGAAATATGCTCAATTTATGATACAATGAATATAATGCACATCGAGAAAGCTAATTATTCCATAAGATAAAGTTCTAAGTGGTGTCAATAATATTACGAATCGACTAAAGATCAAGTTAGTTGGTTTAAAAAATAAGCAAAAAGATAAAATATTCATTTATTTTTTTAGATGAAATATTCATTTAAAATAACTTGTCAATATAGTATAAATTTTATTTAATCCTCTTTTAAACAATGTCTTATTTTTTTCTGAAAACAATACAATGTACAAAATCTTGTTAACATTGTGAAAAATACAAATTAAACCAAAATTATTTAGATAAAAAGTTTAGAGTTGAGTTTTTCCTTAATTAAAGTGGACAAGTAATCCTCGTCACTTAAAAAGATAGAGTTGTGGTATAAACAATAAGGGCTTCTTTAAGTTTGATACTATGGTAATGTAGGCCATGAATTATGTCTTGGATGCCAAACTTCGTCAGTTTACTAGACTCACACGTGATAAAGTAGTACCCTCCTCGTGGTTGTAGTTTCTTAATCACATCAATTGCAGAATTCACAATATTGTCATTCAGACCAATCAACGTAAGGTACACTCCTTCTGTGAGTGTGCGTGTGCTAGGTAGGGATGTCAGCACTTTTGGAGACACTTCTGCTAATACTTTAACATCCAAGATCTTCAATTGATGTAGTGTAGACTTGACAACATGGTATAGCTGTGGTAGAAGGGTATGAGCATTGTCGTTATTCAACACATTCAGGGAAAGGTATTTGAGGTTGGGAGGTAGTAGATAAATATTCTTAAGATAACCATCAAACTCTACCAAGTTAACTAAGTTATTCTTAGAATTTAGGTGGTGCAAGATGGCATCAGTGTCACAGTTGTGAGTGATTGTCATGGACGAAAAAAGGGGTTGGTGTCACTGATTAGGGCTAGCGATCCAGCAGACCAGGCATATAAGCGGATTCGCCTGAGACATTAATTTTCACTTTCGATGATGATGAGATAATATTAATGTTCACTTTAGATGGAGTGTAGTCTGGAAGAACTGTGCAACAACAAACACATTTATAAAAATTAATATAAATATTTACAGTCTTAAACAAGGGAACTATTTCTTTAACTATTTCATTACATTTGATGTTCTGTAGGATATTGAAACTGTCATCATTCTTCATATCAGTCTCATATAAGATACGGATACTCTTAATTTCATGTTGGATAATTTCAGGCACCTTGTGTAGTACTATGCCAAACTTCTGTATGAGATTAGAAACTTCATGTTTGATAGCCTTGATAGTCATAGGGTCATCTAGTATGTCTAGTACGAGGTGCACCAGCCCAATCCCAACACCACCACGTATCAAAACAATGTGGTACTTCGGCATATCTACTCTAAAATAACTGGTTTTAAATGTTTGGGTATATAGCCAATGATGCTTAAGGCAGGACCAGGTGTCCAATTACGAGTCGACTAAAGATATAGTGAGTGTGAGATAAACTGAAGCGGAAACTGGGTGGAGTTGCACCACATTATTTTTTAAGTGGCTAGTGGTTGTTTATTATTTTCATTTATCAACTTACAGAAATTTATTGAATATTATATAGTATTCAAAATAGTGGCATTTATTTAATCTTCTGCCAGAGTTCCAAGTGGAGTTAATGATATTATGAGAATTTAAAAAAAATAAGGTGCACTCGAATATCGTGATATGTTCGAATGTAGAACTTCTCCCTTAGGAATATTTTTTATTTAAATCTATTTAAATTTAAAAGTTTTAAATTTTCTGTAACATTTTCATGAATTTTTGAGTAAAACATTGTTGGTTTTACATTTTTCATTATCAAATAAATTATCTAATATTTTTTCGGGTTTAAATTTTTGAAATAA
>NC_069485.1:20601385-20622956 GCF_026875155.1 Cherax quadricarinatus
AATTTTGGTTATTTTTTTTTAAATTAAGTACTCCTATATAAAAATAAAATAGCAAATTAAAATTAAAAAAATTTTAAAATTTTTGTCAAGAAAAAATTTTATTTTTTTTTTTTTTTAAAAAATTTCTTTATAAATAGTGTACTACATTTCAATAATAAAAAAAAAAAAATGAAAAAATGGGATTTTTATTACATTTGGTTTAAGCAGCCCCAAATAACATATTATTACCCTTCACCCTTTAAATATGATGATAATTTTAAATGTCGTTTTAATTATTGGTTCTAAAAATATCTTACAAATAATAGTGTAACATTAATTAATTTAGTGTTAAGAAGATGAATATAACAAATATAATAATAAATTCAATGTAATGCAATTTTATAATGGAAAAATTCTCATATACTTTTACTATTAGACTGTTTGGAAAAAGTGGTTAATTAATACTGAATTTAATACTAAAATAACATGGCCAAATAACCGATTATTTCAAATAAGATTAAAATTTTTTTTTTAATTTTATTATTCTATTTCTCCTCTCTACCTCAACCAATTTTGAAAACAGAACAAGAACAATTATAATAAGTTAAATTATATTTTTATATTAAAGCATTTACATTTTATTTTTAATAATACTAATTTAAATTTCAATAAATCAATTTTTAAAAACTTATAATAACAATTGCTCTCTAATTTTTTTTCAACAATTGAAGAGTATTCATTAATTGAAAGTTTTTAATTTAAATTTTAATAAAAGAATAATATTTCAAATATTTTTAATTTTTAAAGATAAACTTAAATGGAAATTTTTTATTTTTTTTTTATTATTTATAAAATTTAATATTTATTTTTTTTGTTTTATTTGGAACATTTTTATACTGTATTATACAATATAGAAATAGTAATAAATGTTTTTAAAAATTTAAAAAGAAAAAAATGATTTGTAGTTTAGTTATATTTTTGTTATAAAAAATAATTTTTTTACTTTTAATTTTTCTTTTTATATTAGTTCTGTTATATTTTCATTTAATTCTACATCTGTAAATATAGTATCATCATTCATTATCTGTTAGGTTTCATACTGTTGCCACATTGTTTTCTGATCTGAATCTGAATCTTTTTCTTTTTTTCTCTTAATCTTCTCTTCATCTTAGTTCCTGATAAATCATCTTTTTCTTTAATCTGCTTTAACAGATATTGGATCATCTTTTTTCTTAATATGGAATTTTTAAAATCTTCTTCTATCTTTCTTTGTCTTCCATTTCTTTAATTTTAAATTGAAGTTCTTTTCTTTTTTCTTTATCTTTCAGTTTCTTCTTCTCTAATGTAGTTTCTCCTTCATTTCTATTCAACATTTTAATAGGATTGATCCATTTGAGATTAGATAAAATGTAGGAAGATTAAATAGGTCAACATTACTGGTATCTCTTTCAATCTTCTTAAAAAAATACATATAACATTTCTCAATAAGCTTTTTTCAATATTCATTTTCATCTAAGAAATTTTTATCATCTAATAATTCTGTCTTTTTAAATATAATTATATTATTTTCATATTTTTGATTGGCATAATAAATTTTATTGTAGATTCATTTTCATTTAATAATATGACAAATGTATGTTAAGGAGTCCACAGAACCCCCCGGACATATCATTTTAATAGATTTATTTTTCTAATTTTTGTTGAATATTATTGAAATCAAAAAAGTTTTATCCATAAAACACATCTAGATTATCACGCAATTGATATTTAGATAATTTGAATAAAGGTATTACAAATTCTTCTAATATTACATTACTCTTAGGGCCCCATATTACTCCCATTTAGCAGAAATTTCATTGATTGTAAATATGTAGTATACAACCATCCCAACTCAATAAGTTTCAATAATTCTGTTTTAGCTTTGAGACTACTTCAAAAAAAACTTTGAGACATATTTTCATTATTTTTAAAAATTTCTTCAAATTATTATCAAATTATCTAATATTTTGTTTTTTTAAATATTGTATTTAATATATTTGTACTTATTGTTGTAGAAGATTACTGATGCTAAAATTGACTGAGAGTGGAGTTGAAATCATTAATTTTACATTGCTATTTTTAAAGTTTGACCCCCATTAGTACCCGTTCCTTTGACAATTTTCCTTTTTTGAGCCATTAAAATTTTCTCAAAAAGCCCCTCACACCCCAATAATTTTGGATCTATATTCTTAAATATTTTTGTGTTTATAATAAAATTGGTTGAAGAGTTAATTTTTGTTTTACTTTACAATTTTAATATGTTTAAAATATAAAGATAAATAATGTATAAGCTTTAACCGAGTTCAACCTCAATTTCTAAAATTAGAGATGAAAGATTTCATTTTCTCATCATCTTTAGCTATATAATTAGTAAATGCTTTCTATTTTTTTCAATAAAGAGTAATCTAATTATTAATTTCAATTGGTACATTTTCTTTCATTTGTTATTAAAATTTGTTGACAAAAAATGTTGTAACTAAAAGCTCTAAATTTTAATTTTTCTTTTTCTTTTCTTTCCATATTCCAAATTCAATTCATTAATTTTTTCCTATAAAATGTAAATAGTATCAAATATGCTTTTTTCAAAATCATTTTATTATATTGAGTATTAGATAAAGATAAAATTACTTTAAAAATAATATTTACCCAATGCTTATCATATAGATAACAAATTTGATCAATATTAGTCTTAATATTTTCCACGTCTTACATAAATCTTCAAATATTTTTTTTTTTATGTGTTATTATCAATATTCTAGGTGAATTATTAAGTTTTGCTAAAAAAAGTATTATTAATTTTCAAATATTGTTTTACCAAACCAACCAAACAATTTTACCTCACATTCTTTATCTTTTTTATTTTTTTCTGATATATTTCATTTATTTTACCTCACATTCTTATCTTTTTTTATTATTTCTGATATTAATTCAGATTTGAATTTTTACCTCACATCTTTATCATTTTTTATTTATTTCTGATTTAATTTATTTATTTTTATTCTTTATCTGGCTTCATTTAAATTTTTACCTCACATTCTCCTTTTTGAGTTTCAGGTTTTAATATTTTCACTTTTTCTTTATCAAAAAGGTATTGAGTTTTTGGATTGGATTTAGCTTTGCACTTTTATTTATATTTTCTTTTTAAATTTTTTAATTCTACACTTTTGGTTAATACTTAAATTGAATTCTTGAATTTTATTGGTATGTTTTCTAATTCCTTATTTTTTTCATTTTAATGTTTAATTCATGTGTTCTCGCTTTAATAACTTATTTTAATCTCGTTTTGGTTCGGATTACTTAAATTTATTTTGCTGTAATTTTTTATTAGTATATTTTTTTCTAATTCTTCATTTTTTTTTCTTTAATACTTAATAATTTTAATATTTTTCAAGTCTTTAATAAACTCTCTCTGTTTTATCTGGTTTGTTCGATACTTAAATTTTTGTTGTTTTATTTAAATTCAAGGTTATTTGTCTTTTTTAATTTTAAACTGTTTTTAAATTTCTGAATCTAAGATTTTTTTATTTTTACATATCTTTATTATTTTTATTTCATTTTCAAGTTTCCATTTTCTTTTATTTTCATTCATTTTTAGATTTTCAAATTTTACTATGAAGTTTACTATATTTTCATCATCTTTGTAATTGCATCAATTTAATTTTGTTTTGTTTATTTAAAAATCTATTATTTTTTTCCTTTTTGTTTTAATTTCGTTTAAAAAGGTGCATTGTTTAGAAATTAAGAATTCGTTAATTTTTTTTGTTTGTTTGAAGATTGTTCTGGAAGTGTCGATATTATTTGATATACTATATTTGTTTTTTTTCTTCTTTTATTTTTTGTAAATCATTTCATGTCTTCATTTTCTTTTGTTCATATAAAAATTAATTTTCTATTACATTACTTCTTTTTCATCACTAATTATTATTTTTCTTCTGTTATATTTTTTTAAAATCAATTTCTAATATCGATATTTTGTTAAATTACCAATAAAACTAGATTTCTTTTAATTTCTTATTCTTCATTTTTTTTTCCTCAACATTCCAGTTATTTATTAGACATTTTGATTTTTCATCCCATTATGTTCTACTCAATATTTTTTCTATTTTATTTATTTTTATGGTTTAATTTTTTTCTATTCTTTAAAATTTTCTAAATCTATTTTCTCTTTCTAAGTTATCTTTCTTCGTTTTAATATTTCTAATTCCATTTTATTATTTAAATTTTCATTCGCTCATTCTGAATATTTTTATTAAGTCTTTTTTCTCTAATGAGTAGTGTATTTTTTTCACTGCTCTAATTTTTTATTTTCTGTGTTCTAATTCTTTAATTTTATCATTTTAAATTTATTTATTTTATCTTTAATAATATTTTCATTTCTTCAATTTCGCTTATCAAGTTTTATTTTTAGTCCTATTTTTTTGGAATTTAATTCTATTAAATTTATAATTAACATCTGTAAATCTTGTACACAACTTTTTCCCGCTAACCAAATAACATAATTTGAAAAAAAATTAAAGCATTTCATTTTTTTATATCTTCTTTAGTTTCTTAATCTTCTTTAGTTTACTTTTCTTTTTTGTTCTTCTATCACAATTGATTTAAATTTTCTTATGACTCTTATTAAATAGAGTCTGCAATATTTATAATTTCTTTTTTATCTTTTTTTTTCAATATCTTGTAGTTAATTCTGTTTTTTTCATTATTTAAATTTCTTCTATTAATTGTGTAACTTTTTTTATATTCATTATTATTTTCTCATTTGGCAGTATCTATGTAGCTTACTTATTTCTTCTTGTTTTTCAACAATGGCTTGTAAAAGATTTTTTTTTTCATCTTTAATTGGTATATAATGTTTTTCATTTTTTAGGAAAAGTTGTATCAGTCATTTCGTATTAATCGGGTCAGTTCCTACTCCCACCCCCAATAAACAGGATAATTATTTAAAAAGAAAAAAATAGTTTGTTTGATCATTATTATTGATGATATGCTTCATATCACACATACATATTTTTTATTTCTATTCTCTCTTTTTCCGATCCAGTAATATTAAAAGAAAGATCTATACTTTAGTAAGTATTAATGAAACAATATTAGGTGTTTTTTAGGGGGGGGGTCATTTGTTTTTATTATTTATTATTACAATATATCCTTTATTAAATAATTAAATGATATTATTAGAAAATTTTAATTGCATCATTTTCATCTTTTCTCATAATCATTAAACAGCAGGCAACATTATCAATTATCAATATTAGTAGCAGAAGCAGCATCAGTTAGTAGTAGTAGGTTGTTGTGTTTTATTCTCCCATTAAAATGATGCTGATGATGTCTGATTTCTATCTGAATGTTTAAAAATATCATTGTTATCATTTATTATTTTACATTCATCACCATTGTCCATTTTTTTCCGTTTTAAAGACGATTCATTATTACAATGACATTTATTAAAATTACTATTATTTTTTTTTGTAGACATATCATAAATATCTTTATTAATTACTTTAGGAATTATTTCTTTATACTTATCACCTAATTTTATTACATATATTTGTAGTTGATAATAAATTTTTTTATAGCATTAGGTGCAGTCTTTGTATATTACTTGCTGGAATATCCGAATAAAAAACCGAATCAAGTTTTGCGTAAATAAAGAATCAATTTTCCTTCAATTACTCCCAAATCAGCTATATCAAATGAAATTATGGCATTAACAGGTATTTTACTTTCTATTGTATCTATAAAAGTTTCACTATCATATGGAACTTGATGAAGTCCAATACCGTATAATTTAGAATTTTTTACAAATAAATTACCTAAGGGGTTGTGAATAATTTACCATTACTAGCAACAGCAGTTTCTTTAGCTACAAATGGACAAAACTGAACTCCAAGTGAAATACGTTGCATTAAACATTATCATTAATAAAAATCATTTCCATCATCACCATAAAAATTTTTGTAGCAAAAAATTTTCGACAATTTATAGTACAATGTTTATACTTATAGGCTCGACATACATAGCAGCACTCCATTCCTTTACCTTATCATCTATATTAATTTTAGCTTTAATGATTGCATTCAAATCTTTTATTAAAGGTATTATTAAAAATTCTCAAAAATTTGTATTAATTATACTTTCATTTTTTTAAATTTTTTTAATAAAAACTTTTTTTTCTATACAGAAATTTTATTAGGCCCAGTCACTGATTATCCTTTTTCAGATCCACCTAACTAAGTAGCATTTTAACTTCTATCAACCTAATTTTTAAACCTTTTTCAAACTCATCATTAATTTTAAAGCGTCTAAGAATGCCAACTTAGTTGTTATTCCTTTCGGAAAAGAACTGAAAAATTTATATCATTGTTTATACTGAGCTCTTCAAAATCTTAAAATTTTTTAAAATTTTAGGTTTGTGATAATTTTCTTCTAATTTCTTGAATGGTAGTCACTTGTATCATGATTAAAATTAGGTGGTTTCCTTGTCGGAGTAATGCATAAGAGATTCTATTTCTTATCTAACCATGTCTACGACCATATTTAAAATATCTTCTTCTTATTCAAAAATGTACAGTATATATAAAATAATTCTTGTTGTTCTTGTTGAAGCAAGATTGGTGGTGTTGTGGTGTAGAATTTGGAAGAGAATACATTTGTTGTTGTTTTTTTTTTGATGGTATTGAGGGGTGGGGAATTGAGAAGGAGAGGGAGGAGGTAGCATTTGTTGTTGTTGCTGTTGCAAAGCTTTCTAATAAGATGTTGTTGCGATAATTTCCATTATTTAATAAAATTACAATTTGAAAATCTTATATATATAGAAAAAAATTAAAAAAAATGTAAAGGCAAATTTTTCTCTAATTGTGATTCTAATTCTTTTCGGTAATGCGAACAAACGGTAATCCAATTTACCTTTAATCATTATTCTTATTATTATTATTATATATTTGAGTAAGAGTACTAGATCCTTTACATTTTTCAATATTATATACAAAACCTAAAAAAGCAAATAATATTCATCAAATGTAGTTAATGAAAAATATTGTATTGGACGAAAGA
Source organism: Cherax quadricarinatus (assembly GCF_026875155.1). NCBI lineage: Eukaryota > Metazoa > Arthropoda > Malacostraca > Decapoda > Parastacidae > Cherax > Cherax quadricarinatus. The sequence goes on from NC_069485.1 coordinate 20,608,457, forward strand.
AGAAGAATTCACAGCACAGGCAGGAATTAGTCTATAAATTTAGCAATAGTTACATGATAAAAATGTAGAGATATCTTTGAAATTATTAAATTTTTCTTTTGAATAATCTGAATTTAAAGTAGCCCCACATTTTTCCTCAATATAATGGCTAAAGTAATATTAAGAATAAAAGAATAATTATTTTTACAATGATTTTTTTTTTTTTTATTTTTTACTAACTGTATTTTGATACTATATTTTTCTATTGAATTCTCTTTTCTATCTTTTTCCCAACCACCCACCATTTTAATTAAAATTACTCAAGATGAACTATAAAAAAAAGGGTTTAAAACATAATTTGTTAATAAAAAGCAGGAATCATGTAGCAAAACAATTTTAAGAGATGATGATGAAAATAACTTGCACATACTTAAATTACAAACTTTATATCCTTGATTAACATGTTTCTGATAAAGATTATATCTCTCATTTGTTTGATAATTAATACTTAAATTTTCCATACAATATGATTGACAATCTATAGTTTTAATAAGAGCATTAATAGTTTGACCTACATCTGCAATTAAACCCACAGACCGATTCACAGTTTGAATTTTATATTTAAATAAATCTATCGGACAAATAAAGGCACTTTTTGGTAAATGTTTAATTTGAGGAATAAGAAGGATCATTATATAATAAGAAATATGAGTTCCTGCTTCTGATTTAAAAAATCCAGGGTTTTCATTCTCAATTTTTATACCTAAACAATAGTTAATACAAGTTGTCGATTTATAAGTATGAAGTGGTCGAATTTTAATTGTATTTTTAAATCGCCATTCAGAATATTCATTAATTTCTTTAATATTATTATTATCATTTTCCATTATAATCTTATTAAACCAATCAGTAATTAATTTTTTTATACATTCTAACAAGAGAAGATGGTTATTATCATCAGAATTATTATTGTTATTATTATCTCTTAAAATAATAAGTATCTGTTGAATTATATTATTCATATCACTATGATTCTTTAAATTTATTCTCTTTTTAAATCCACTTATTTTACACTTATTTCCAACTTCATATTCTTGAATTGTCATATAATGTTTTTTTTGTGCTAAAACTAATACACCAAGAGAATTTTCAAATGCTAACTTAAGAAAATCAGAAAAGGGTAAGTGTTTTCTTAAATTTTGATTGTATAATGTTGCTAATTCTTCCCCCGTACCTAATGAACGAGGCACTTTTATAAAGATGGAATCAGTATCTCCGTACAAAGTTTGCGTTTTATCAGATAGTTCTTCGTAAAAAATTCGAGCCCTATTTAAATGATAACGACCATAAGCTGTTACCATTCCCGGTACTAAAGCATCAGTAAAAGATGCCAATGAAGCCATTGCACCATAAATTGAATTCACCATAATTTTAAGAGCATTTGCTTGAGTTATCATTCCATTTTTTTTCATAATACTTCGTTCATTCACTAGTCTTTCACAAATTTTTCGAAAGGGTGATTTTGTATATGAACGATCCTCTTTAACTTTTACACTAATATAAATAGAATAAGGATCTTCTTCCATTTGTAATATATGAAAATCTTCTGTATCAACTTCAGAAATTTTATCTCGAGGAATACGTGTTACGAATCCTCGATTTAAATTATAATCTATAATTATACTGGGATACAGTGATGCAAAATCAAAAACATAAAGAGCTTCAGTTTTAGAAGATACATGTACACCTTTTAAAGGCTCTAGAACTTCAGCACCTTTGTATGTATTTTTTTTTCCCCTATCCATATTATGACATTGAGTCGTAGACAGTACATAATATTTAAGCGGATTTTCTCGACCAACTTCATAATTAATATTTGAATAATAAGATGCTTTTCCTGAATTAAGCAAATTAAAATCAATTGGTGCAATGTATATTGAATTAAAAGTATTTATAATATAACGTTTAACAATAGTTGTTGAATTTGGACCTAAACAATCATTAGGATTAAGATCAGCCATTCTTGATAAACCCATAGTAATTCTTACTGTATTTAATATTCCATTTAATTGAGTAACTAAATCAACATCTATAGTACAGTAATTGAGAAAATTTTCAAAAAAAAATGGATCTGGTTCTATATTTTCATATTCGAGATGTTTATACATTAGATTTATATCGGTAATATTAAAATTTGGCTTTCTTCGATCTAGAAGAGCTTCAGCACAAGCATCTAGACTATCAGAAGGAGGTTCAACATATTTTCCTATGGGAAAATATTTTTTACGGCACATCATAACGTCGATATTTAATATCCAAGCTGGAGTTATATAAGGAACTAAACTCATATCATAGCAATAAGATTTAAGACGATACTCATTATTAAATATATGTCCAGGTAGAATTCCATGAAATAAAGCTCGTCTAAAAAGAAAAGGATGATCAAATCCATCTGTATTATATCCAGTGGCAAATATATATTGAGGATTACTAAGTATTTCTAAAGATCTATTTAATACTTTCTTTTCAGTTTCATAAAATTCAATTTCAGCAGAAATTCCATCCTTAGTAATAATAGATTTTTTAAATTCTTTACAATTAGGATAATATACAACTAATAGAGTTTCTAAGTTTGTTAATTTAGTAGGATATTCAGGATAAATAACTGTAGCTATTTGGAATGAAGTAACTACTATATCGATCATGAGGTATATCACCTGAGGGTGGGTTATAAACACCGATAAATCAATGTCGACTAGCTTCAATATCAAATGAGAGTTATAGATATGGTGGGAAAAAATTTATCAAATATCACTGCTAAATAATTGAGAGAATGTTTTCCTTTTGATTCTGCAAACAATTTTAAAATTAATCCTCTGGATTGAAAATTTTCATTATTTCGTTGTTAATTCAAAAAAACTACTGTAAGAATCAAAATATTTTCCCATAACATAAATACCAAAAGGGATAATAATTATATTTTAAATATAATTATATAATACCGTAACATTTGGCTGATGTCTTTACAATAACGCGTGCAACATAACCTCGATAAATTTTCCTCTTTAAGATCTTTAAGAGAAGATTCACCCATAATTAATGACCAGTGTAGTTATTTTCATCTTCAATTGTATACTGTTTAATTAATCCTTTTACTTGTTAAATCGATATATACTTTTCAAAAAACGTTGTCTATCTCGTGTAAACAAGAACTAAAATGAATATAATCAGAAGCATCATAAAACAAACTCTTATGGATCAGTTATGCACCAGTATTTTACTTCAATCCCCAATTTCATTTTTAAAGAATCTATAATATTAATGAAAGCAGGAATTCAATAATTTGCTTCTAATTCTACAATTCCATGCTTATATCCATATTAGTCTAAACTCGATAATTTACCAGTGGTGGTTACATTTGAAATTTAAAAAAATATTATTTTAATTTTAATGTTTACTTAAAATATTCATATAAATAAAAAAAAAGTTTATTATACTGTCCAAAAGTACATTTTATTTTTTTTTTAAATTTTGAATGAAAAAAAAAAATTAATTTACTTTTTGACAACTTATGCATGTAAATGTAAATTAATTTGGATAATTTAGAGGTAAATCCAATTATTAATTGATACAAATACATTTATAAGATCCAACTAACTAACCAACCTATCAACCAACCGTAATTATAAAAATCCTTCTTTCAGTTTAAATTTTTTCATGGATTTACTTGACTGTGGTGGAGGTGTACATGGGAGGTTGTACTTGGAGGTGTACTTGACAATTCTATTCTAGATCATTTACATCTTAGTTTTAGCGTTAGGAAGAATGGTAACATTTTGAAATCTGGTAAATTTTTGGGGAGATACTATTAAGGATCTCCAATGAGGTTGATAGGTGGGAATTTCAATTCTGGAATTGATTTAGTTTGAGACTTCATTTATGGTAGTGTTAAATGATCCCAGGGTTTGTATATTTTCTATATGAGAACATATATATGATGCTAAGATACTTTGATGGAATCAGGACTAAAGTTATGAATTATTTATTTTAATAATATTTTTCCCATCATTTTTTTGCATCTTCTTCGTATGCTTTGTTGTTGTTAGTAGAATCCATGGCACACTAATATAAAAATCAATAAATATTAAAATTTTATTTTTTTCTAAATAATATTTTTATATTTAATTATTAAATATATCCTTTTAAATAATTCATTTTTAGTTTAAATATATAATTTAGACTACTGTTTTGCTGTGTAGCTGAAAGCAAGATTGTTTCGCTGAGAGGAATTCTAATATGTAATAAAGCTAGAAGTATTTCACACTTAGTTTTATTATTTATATAAATGATTGTCATTTATGTTTTTAATTAATGCAGATACTATTTTAATTAATTTTGTATCCTTTCATATATTTACTATGCTTACATTTACTGGCTGTGTGTTTATATATTTAATGGTTTGTCATGCAAGTTATATTCATCATTCAACAATGCAGTCCACTGTTTCGGAAATTATAAAGAAGTCGGGCTACCTCTCTCCCTTACCAGCATACTTTGAAATTAGGTTTTTCCTTCTGAAAAAAGAATTTTGGACAGGAAGAGGATTTACAGTATTTCAAGATTGATTTAAATAAAGTGATTTGATTAGAACTACATTAGTCACAATGATTATGGAAATAAAGGAGATGATTTTGAAATAATTTTAACAATGGCAGCATATGTGCTTCTTTTAGTCGTTGATGATGGCTAATTGAGACTTATGGTTTTGAAAAAATAACCATGGAGAAGGTTTAATATATATTAAATTTAATAAACCCCTAATAGTGAGAGAACCAAATTATGGACAAACAACAAACAACTATTTATAGACAACAACATGTTCAACAACAAGAAGAAAAAAACAACAATGGATAGTTGACTTTTTGGTTTTTGAATTACCATTTAATAGGACTACATTAAGTGCAAACAACAACAATGGATAGAACAGTTTTGGAATAGATAACAAGTATAATGAAACAATTGCTAAAATATGGTTCAATATGGAATTTAAATGTTGAAGATTTATTTGTTATAGAAATAAAAAGTTTTAAAATAATTGTGTATATATATACTCCTCTTTATTATATATATTTTAGGAAGATATAATTATTAATGGATCATCCAATTAATTGTGAATTTATAAATAATGTGAAAATCTGATGGATTTATTTTGTATTCTATGAAAATTAAAATTATTATGTATAAATAATATATCTCAATTGACGGTTGGATCTTAAATATGTAAGAGGGCGGCCGTTTTTCTTGTTGATGATAAATTGTATATTTTATCGATAAATATCAGGTATGCCAGTCCAGAAATAAGTTAATAAAACTAATCCAATTTCTTTAAATAAATCATCATATTCAATTTGCTCAAATACATAAACAGTTTATACATTAAATATTTGATAATGAAATAAAAAAAAATTAAGATTAAATGGATATAACAGAGTTAGTTTTTTTAATCATACTTTTCAGTATCAGAATTTTTTTAGACATAAAACTTCTCCTTTTTAAAATTTGACTTAAGGCAAGAAGGAGAGTTACAAACAGAGTTTTGAATAAATTTTAAAAGAAGTTCTCCTATTTTTTTGTGAAAATATCTGCTGGATATTGGTTATAAATTTTAAATGTGGGTATTCATATAGTGAGTTATGACTTAAATAGTGATTAGACTTGTTTTGTGTTTATATGTCATCATAAATATTTTTCTATCATATAAGAATTATCATAAGCTGATATAAAAATGAGACACCAACATACACAACACTGTTCAATTCAGGATGGTAAACATCCTGTTTGTTCAACTGTCAAACATTAGATAAAAAATTTTATGAGATCATTATATTTTTTTTTTAGGATTCATATAAAATATTTTATAACACGAATTCACACATCCATGTGGCAGTAGTCTGGAATCCAACTAACCCTTGTTGAAGAGTATTTATTTCAGTTTACATTTGTTCGTAGCCAAGACTACATATACAAGTGGTGCGGTATTTATTTCAGTTTACTTTGTTCATAGCCAAAGACTACAGATACACGTGGTGCTTGTTTGATTCATAACTTTTAGATGATGGTGAAATTAGAGTAAACACCTAAAGTTATGAGACATACAAGTTCTAACATCAAAACTACAAAACTGCCCTTCCCAATCTATTCTGCAAGTTGAATGTGCTAACATTCAAACTACAAACTAATCATACTAATAAATGCCAATCCAATTTACAGGTCTTGAGGCTGATTGGTACTAATTGTCATATTTCTAGAGTCAAATTGTGATTCAGGAAACTTTTTTAATAATGGAGATTTTAAACCATCATGTTCAGTTCTGCATCATAACAGGTTCTAATATCAAACTACAAGTTAATCAGATTACAAATCGCCTGTCCATCTGGACGACAGGTCTAAGAAAATTACACACATAAAAGATGATGATGAGGGTGAGGCTGAAGCACTTAAATAGACTAAACATAGGTAATCTTGTCTCAAAAGTTAGTTTAAAAATGTTTCTAATTGTTGACTCAAGAAAGTTATTTAGTTCGGTTTATGATGTATTACAAATTTTACCTATTCAATATAAAACGTTGGAGTTTGGATTTCTTTAGAAGAAGAAGTAAATTCTTAAATTTTTTTACATTTTTAAATTTGGGTTGATCGAAAATCTTTTTATAGAGCCATAAAAAAAGTTTTGTATTTACGTGTGTAACTTTACATGTTGACAATAATACATTATTACTACAAGTTGTAATTATAGTAAACTTCCGGGGTTATTATTATTTGTATCAATAAAAAATACTTAAGTATAAGAAAAATAATATTATTGCTGTTTCGATTCTTTTACTGCTACTTTACTTGTTATTGGGTAATTCCAACATTATCATCTAATTTTAAATTCTATTTTAACTTTTTCAAAAATTAATTGTTAATCCAGGATGGAGAAGAATAATCAAATATTCTGAGGACCTCAGTTTTACTCTTGTTTTTAACATTCCAGGGTATAACAATATAATAGATTTAAAAGTAATTACGTTTGGTGTTTACCATCTTAACCATTTAGCAATTGCTTATTGCATAGTGGCCCTTTTTTCATTTATTATTACAACACTATTTTTATTATTCCTTCTTCTGATTTGATGTAAAAATTGTTATAATGATAAATGGATAACTAATAATTCTTTAATATAAATATATATAATAAATATTACTAAATTATAAATAATGATTATAATTATCCCAGGAAGTAAATTCTTTCTCTTGGGATCTCGATTTTTTTTATTCTTATGTATTTCAGTCACATAATAAATGAATACTACTGCTTCTATATCATTATGGCCTTTTAAGGTCAGCATTTAATATTCAAGAAAATTTTTTACCTTCTGAATGTTACATCATCTCTCTTATTTTGGGGGTATTTCATCTCTTAATTTTTAGTCATAAATACTGAAAAATATTTATAAAAAAAAAATTAATTTTTCTATATATAACTAAAATTTAAATTCATAATTATCTAACTAATTATACAATGTCGGTGCGTCTTCGTCTTCATATGTCATATGTTATTATTGATAAAATATTTAAAAATGAAAAGAATTTAATTTTAGAAAATTTACAAAATATTTTAATATTGCCACAATATTATTTTTGCTTTATATACCACCCATTGAAAAAAAAATAATAATGTTGATGATGATTTAGTAGAAAAATGTAAAAAATATTAGTTCAAAAATATTCCAAAAAGGAACACAGACTTTCTTATAGTATAATTACAAGTGAAGGGAATAATGAAGAAAAAGAATGTCATACAATTAGTTGTATGGATAAATATTTAAATATACACATATTTACTGAACTATTTGAAAATATTGAAGAATATTTTCAATTTTCAATGAATAAGAAAATATATATTTATTTAATTATTGATAAGAGACAATATGAAATCTTCATTCTTTTACAGTTTTATTTTAAAGATAATCTATTATAATTTATATTAGATTAAATTTAAATTTATTAGAATCAACTAAACCACTTTTTGGGATACTAATTTATTCATGAATGCTAATAAAATAACCTTCGAATTATTATTTTGCAATTATAAATTCTTTAGTAGCATAAACAGAGGATTTATACTCAATTTATGAAATGATAAAGTTCTAAGTTGTGTCATTAATATTCGAAATCGGACCTAAAGATCAAGTTAGTTGGTTTAAATAATTAAGCAAAAAGATGAAATATTCATTTATTTTTTTTAGATGGAAAGACAATACAATGTTCGATATACAAAATTGCATTCCTTCATTTAACATAATAATTATTTTGATTATATCTTGTATCAAACATTGTATATGTTCGTGACCTAACCTTTTTTTAACAAGGAAAGAGTGTGCATATTCGGCGCGACATCATATATTATAAACAAGTTGAGAGTTGTGAGGGTTTTTCCTTAATTAATTTGTGCAAGTAATCCATATTACTTAAACAGATAGAGTAGGTGTGTAATATAACAAATTTTTGTTTATTGTTTTTAGACTATGGTATGCAGACTATGATTATGTCTTGGATGCCCAACGCCGTCAGTTCTCACTAGACATACACTCTATATAGTAGTACCCTCTCGTGGTGTAGTTTCCTCTTAATCACATCAATATGCAGAAATTTCACAATATTGTTATTCAAACCATTAACCTAAGGTTACTCTTCCTGTGAGTGTGCTAAGGTTGGGACGTTTCCAATACGAGTCGATAAAGATATAGTGAGTGTGTAGATATGATGCGGAAATAGAGTTGCACCATATTCTTTTTTATCAGTGCTAGTCGTTTTTTTTTTATATTCAACTTACAGAAAGAAATTATTGAAATTTAAATATGTGGCCAAATTTATTTAATCTTCTGCCTGATTTCCACTAATGAAGTTAACAATATTACGAGGGTTTTTAGTGAATTAAAAAAAATAAAGACTTCTCCTTAGAAATTATTTTTTTTTCTAATCTTTTTATATTTAAACGTTTTATATTTTCTGTATCATTTTCATGTATTTTTGAAAAAAACATTGTTGGTTTTACATTTTCATTATAAATAAAATTTCTAATTTTTACTAGGTTTTATATATTAAGATAATTAATATTGGTTGGAACTACATATTGCACATGGATTAATGTATTGGTAATAAATAATGTTAGCAATGTATGGTATATTTAATAGTTTTCCATCCTTTTTATATATATCATTTTAATGTTACATTTCCTTTTTCAGCTTCAAACTATGAAATTATTTTACCAATAAAAGGGTCCCCATCCTTTAGGACCATTAAATTGAGGGGGGAATTGGATTAGGTATCTGTATTATATATAGTGTAATGAAGTGATCCAGGAAAAGAATTTCTTTTTTCAATTATTTCTAAATGAGGATGAGCTATTTCTCTGCATCTAGTTTTCTAATAAGATCAGCTAGGGTTTTCTACTCCCATTTATCTTCAAATTATTTAAATGACGTTTGTAAATATAATTGGTGGACTTTCTTAATTTTTTCATGTATGTTTCATGAGACAAAAAATTTCTATGGAATGAGCATTTTTCATTGTCAATAATATTTTGAAGTTCTTTTAAAATATGTATGAAATTCAATTGGTGAACATAGAATATTTTTTCTGTTTCATCATCCACTAGCCAATTAAATGTACTACTGGTTGTAAAGTATGAAACAAAAACTAGATCTAAGGATATATTAGCTTTTTTTTAAAAATAAATAATTATCATTAAAATTTTTATATTTAGGATGCTTAGATTTTTAAAATTGACTTAATATAACAGAAAAAGTATAGAAAATAATGTAGTAAGCATATAATTCGATGGAAAATTTTGATTATTTTTTTATTGTTAAATAAAAGTTTTAAATTAAAAAGGTTCTGGCCTTTACCTTTCATTTTTTATTCATTAAAAAAAAATATTCAATATTGGTAAAAGTACTTATATTTTAATTTTTTTCATTCTCTTAGTTGATATTAGGTAGGTGATTTTTTCATCTTATGATGACTTATGTGTGTTCATTAACTGGGATGATCAGGACATGTAAATTGGTTTTCTTTAACCATTCAGTATTATGTTTGTTCTTCTTCTTCAGCGGGAGTAAAACATTTTCAATTCTTAAACATCTGCCGAATTCTGTTCTGTAGTTTTTCCCTTAATTTCGTTTAGGCATTCATCTTACATGTCACTTTGTTCTAAACTTTTATTATCTAAAAAATATGTGCAACAGTTCACTAAATCGTATTACAATTGTTTTTATCTTCGTTTGGTAATAAATTGTAATCCCAAGAAGAGAAATGTCATTACAGGGAAAGTAGGCATTGGTCATAATCTAAAGGAAAGAATAGATGGTGGATTTTCTGTATATTATTTACAGTGTCTATTACCATATTTCAAAATAGGTGTATTTATGTATATCACATGAAATTCTTTCATCATCATTCACTAGCTTCAATGCAATTTATCATTTCATCTCAATAGATTATCTCATACAAGGCACTTTTGTATCCACAATGTATAAACTTTACCATCACGACTTTTCAGTTCTTTCAAGTTTCCATTGTTTTTTTTGGGTGATGGACTCTAGCTTCCTCGTTACTTATTTTTATATAAATTGATTAAAAAAAATTATGATTCAGTATGAAAAATCTGTTCGAAGTAAACTCTGAATCTTTCTTTTAATTAAAAATATCTACTCAGTAGAGACTATATATATATGTCAGCCTAATAAGCAGATAACTTTTAATTTTAGAAAGAGCTTTGTAGAAGAAGTAAGTTAAAATTTATCATTCAATTAGACTATTTATATAAGCAATTTGTCAATTGACTGACTAATGTAAAATTTTATAATATTTTATTTTTTACTAAAAGACATATTTTATAAATATTTTTTATTTATTTTCAGTTAAATTTCTGAATAGAAATGGATTCTATAATAGATACTACTACTTACTATTGAGATGAGTTTGATAGAAGATCTAAGAAATTTAAATTCATATGGTAGTTTAAGATTTTGAAAAAAAGAACGGTTAGATACATTTATCGATTGGCCCCACAGATTAGAAGGAATGGGTGTGAAAAACAACAAGGTGAATTGGCGCGTGATGGATTTTTTTATTTAGAACAGCTGATAAATGTGTTTGTGTTTTTTGTAAGGGGTTATTTAGCAAAATGGGAAGGAGACGAATGAATGCCAAGAGGTGACAAAGAGACTTTTTTCTCACTGTCCATATTTATAATGAATGAACCTATAGGGAAAGTTTTTACTTGAAACATGGGAAATATCGCAAGAATATCAGAATTAGCTTATATGTTGACTAGTAGAAATGGATTTGTATTTTAATTCATTTTTATTGGATTGTAATTGATGATTTTCTCTATATTATTCCAAGACATATGCTGGATCTTATGCAGATGTGAGGGACCCAATTAATGATAATATGATAATGATGATGATGAGGATGATGATGATGATATGTTAGGATGGAGGTGACATGTTTAGAATTATTTTTAATTACTTTACCCTAGCGAATGACTATCACATGTATAAGAGAGACTTAAAATTTTAGAAGGGTGGGCCTTAAAAAAAAAATATAAAATCACTCTTAAACAAAAGAGCAGAAACAATAGCTGAAACAGGATTTTCTTATCGTAATTTAAGTGAATCATGTAACATGTTTTTATTGTGGAGGTGGATTAAGTAAATGGGAAGCTGAAGAAGATATCCCTTGGAATGGAACATGCACGATGGTATCCTAAATGTAATTTTGTTATTAGATAAAGTAAATAAAGGAATAGGAAGAGAGTTTTTTAAAAAGGATTTATTAATTAACAGAAAAACCTCCATATATTTCCTGTTATCCTACTGTTATATTATAGTTTTAAATCTATATTAACAGAGAATGATTTGAATGCTTTGATGAAAATAGCTTTTATAAAGTCTGCAGTTGCAATGAATTTATTTCCCAGACAAAGTAAAAAAAGTGCTTAATAAAAAAAGTTGAAAAAAACTGGATTACCCTTTTTAATATGAAAATTGCATTTAAGAAATTATTAAACTTAATCTACATAGATAAATTTCCTAACTGTGATGGATCAGTTTTTCTAAACCAAAAAAATCTTATTAATGAATTATTATTATCTCATCATTAGAAAGAAACTTTTGATTATGTATGAATATTTGTTTAAAATTTGTATGGATAATTTGATAGAATTGTTTTTTATTACATTGCTCACATATGGGTGCATTATGAATTGTTTCTAAACAGTTAAAAAATTGTCCAATTTTGTAGATAATGTTATAAGATATACAATAAAAACCAATAAAATCTTATTATTATTTATAGTTTTTATTTACTTTCCTTTAGTTTTTTTTTTAGTTTGCTGATGGTGTTATATTTTTTAAAAATTAAATTTATTAACTTATGAAATATAAATATCATTTTTTCTTTTTATTAAATAATTATTTTTATTTATAATGGAAAGCAAAAAATCAACAACATATTGCAAATTAAATAATTATTTATTATCTTTTAAAACCACCTTGGAAAGATATAATTGATCACAAGAGTACCATCCTTTGATTAATTTGTATAAATATGACAATGTTTTAAGTTTTATTTCCCAAAGAAGCATTGTTTAATAATAGAATTTGTTTTACCGAAAAATGGCATAAATGTACAATTAATTAATATTGCGTGTAGCTTTAGAAGAAGAAAGAGGGAGAATATTTTAATGAAAGAAAAATATAGAATATCTAGAAATTCTACTAAATGTTATATAAGAGTAAAAGATGCTTTAGAAAAAGAGAAAAAATACCAAGTTACTTTTTCTTCACCATCCTAGTTATAATAGTGAAAATAGATATAAAATAGTAAAAATTTTAAAAGGAAGAAAATTGTATTAAAAGGATAATTATATTTAAACAACCAAAAGTACTTAATATGAGAATTATTACTTCTAAAGGTTTAATAAATCTTCCTAAAAAAAAGTGTAATTATTTGAAATTTTTTATCAGAAAGTAAAAATAATAATGAAAAATATAATAACTAGATTTTTTCTATTACTGTATAATTTTTTGAAATTTTTTTTATATTAGCTATTAGTATAATAACATGTATAATTGAATATATTATAAAAATAATCAAACAATAATTTTTGCAATCTTTTAGTAATAAACTGGTTATATTAATTTTTTTCTTTACTAAATTGTTTTTTATTATAATTAACTATTGCAATATACTTTACTTAAAAAACGATCCCATTCTCACATTTATATATATATTTATAATCATAAATAGAAATCCATTTTCACTTTTGCTCTTTCATTATGAAAATTATACGAATTTAAAGTATTGTGATAATTTCACATATCATATACATCTATTTTTAAAGATTTATCTCCTCTTATTAGATTCATTATCTTTAGCAACAAAGGATGATAACTAGGATGATGAATTTTTTATTTTCAATTTTATTAAATTCATAATATCCCTGCAATACTAAATTTTTGAATCCAATCAACGTTTTCACATAATTATGAAAAAATATCTTCTTTCTTGGAGATAAATACCACCACCCCATCATTATTACCATGAATATTTCATTCTTTAAATAGTATCTAAATACATGCAAGCATTTATCTTTATATCATTCTTCTAAGAGATATAAATAATTGGTAATATGTCTTTTTGGTTTTCTGAAAATTTACATTTTTATTATATGAAATTTGTTTTTAATAAATTGAAGATGTGGAAATTGGATTATTGATTATACCATTTTATTTATTTAGAAAAAATATTTTCTAATTGTGTATAAGTAGAAATACTTTTTAAATGAGTTTGTAATTCATATTCATCTCAAATCCCAAATCTATAAGTTAATTTTAAACATTTTTTTATATTGTAAATAAATTAATGTGGATAGTTTGTTTGAATATAAGTCTGATAAATGTATGAGAGTTGTATTGTAAATAGATCAGTTTTATCACCACAGAGAATAATTAACAATATGATTATAGTTGTTTAAACTTTGTATTATATATAGATTTGTAAAGGTATGATTTATTTTATTAGATATTGATAAACCTATTTTTGTTTTTAATTCAATTTTTCAAACCTTCTCTGTTCATCTATCATAACTATTAGTAAAATATTTTTTTTTTTTTAACAAATTATATTATTGTTAAAAATCCAAGTCATTACTTGAGCATGAATAAGTTAGCTAATTCGTCTGTATATATTAATATCAATGTTTCATATAAAATTAGTGTCATTTTTTTATATAAAATATGATAAAAAAATTAAAAATTTATTAAAGTATGAAAATATTTTCTATAATTATCCATTTTTTTTTAATAGGTTATTTTAAAAAATGGCAATCTTGAAACTTACAGGCTGTTGCTAGGTATTAAAATTGCTATCTCCTTGATGGTTGGTTGTGATTTTTTTTTTATAAAGT
>NC_069485.1:20623456-20649540 GCF_026875155.1 Cherax quadricarinatus
GAAAAACAACCGGGGATATTTTTTTAAAAAAAAATTTAAAAGAATTATTTAAAAAAGACAACAATGAAATTAAATGAATTAAAACCTTTAAAATTTTAAAAAAGGAAATTAAAAAAAAATAAACCCATAATTTTGAAAAGGAAATAAAAAAATATATCACCATCTATTCTCATAAGCTAAAAAATTTAAAAAAACTTCCACCACCTGTCCTTATAAAAAGGATAATAGAAATAAAATTTAAAGAGTCAAAGTAAAATTACTAGAAAAACAAAAGCCTACAAAAATAAGAAGATCCCATACCATCCCCTGTTCTTTATAAAAACGGTAAAAAAAATTTATTAAAAAATAAATAATTTTTAATTAAAACAAATAATATTTTTTAATTTAAAAAAATTTTTTAATTTTTAAGTTTTTTTTTTATATAATAAAAATGAAAAAATATAAAAAAGAAATTTTAAATTTTTTTTCATATGTGAAATGAAGGTTTAAATTTAAAAAAAATATCAAAAAATAAAATTACATTAAAAAATTTTTCAAAATAAATTTTTCCAGCAACTTTAAAGATGCCCCTTTATTTTTTTTATACTCAATATTTTTTTTAAAAAAGATTTTTTTTATTACATCAAGAAAAGTTTTTTAGAGAAATCAAAATCTAAAAAAAAAAGAAACTTCATCATCTTCAACCAGTAGTAATAGATCTAGATCTGGAGTCGTAACGAAAATGGCTTTTTTAAATTTTCCCAAAAAACTTTTAAAAAGGTGACAAACTTTTAATTCAAAAATTATATGTTTGTGGTCTTGGTCTATATTAAATTGGAATGTGTATTCTAAAAATATTGAAGTTTAGTACTTTTTAGTGAAATGAAAAAGATATAGGATTAGAAATTTTAGCTAATTTATGGCTTTTTTTAACAGTTCGTTTAACATGAAATACATTTATAATAATTTTTTGAAAAAATTTGGGAAAATTTTAAAAGGTAAGTAATGAAATGTTTAGTGAAAATTAAATCTGAAAAATTTAAACAAAATTATATATGGAAAAATTCCTAACTATAATTCACAGAAATTTTAAAACATTTGTTTAAAAGCTTAAAATCGAAAATGCTTTTAAGATGAATATGAAATTTTGCTGAAGATGTTAGTTACTTTTTAATATTTTAAGACTTTTTATGCTAAAATTTATTTTTTCCCTTTTAAATAACGTAATTATGGTGGTAAAAATTATTCAAATTTTTTTTCATATACCATCCCTTTTTTAAATGAACAAAAACGTGCAGAAAAACCTATTATTACCCCTAATATATTATGATTTTTCAAAGTAAAATAGATAAAAAAACAATAAAAAAATAACAGAGAAAAAAATAAAATAATACGATATAAGATAATCCCCTTAATCCCGATGTCCGATGATATGTAAAAAACAATGAAAAACGATGTATTTTTACAGCCCTATCTAGTAGGGGGAAAAAAATAAGAGATATAATTAATATGATGATGAAAATAATGAAAATGATAATAAAAAAAAAATCAAATAAAAGAAAAAAAAAAAAATACAAGAATAGAAAAAGAAAATTTTTAAAATTCTTTTTTTGATTTTGATGAAATGTGATAATGATAATGTAAAAATGTTATAATTTTAAATGTTTTGAAAAAAAACGATATAATTTTTTTAAAATAATTTTTTAATATATTTTTTTTATACTAAAAAAATAATAAAAAAGGTGTTTTAATAAAACCATTACTCTCCATCCCCTTCCACCTCCGGTCTTGTGTAGTAGGTTGGTGGTGTTTAGTGGTGGTGCTATTTTTTCTAGGGGTTTCTGTGGGTTGGGGGTTTGCTAGTGTAGGGTGGTAGTGGTTCTATGTTGGTGGTGCTAGTGCTATAGTGCTAGTGGTGGTGGTGCTAGTTCTAGTGTGTGGAACTCTTCTTTCTGCTGCTGCTACTGGTGGATCTTTGTAACAATTTGGAACTGGAAATTTTTTTTAGGGGGACAAAAAAGTAAAACCCACAAGTTTATCGACCCTAAAATTAATAATGAAATAAGCAATTTTTTTTCTGGCTCTTAAAACAATATGGAGTTGATCCTTTTTATCAGAAAGAATTTTTAAAAAGGTAATTTAATTGTAAAAGAAAATTGGTTCCCAAATGTGTTGTATTCTGCTTTTTTTAAAGATTACGAAATGATAAAAATTTTAAAAACAAATGAGAAACTTATAAAATACATTAAGTAAGAGCATTTATACTTTTAAATTTTCTCAGTTTGTAAACCCTTTCAAATTTTTAAATTTGGTTATCAAGTTTAAAAAAAATTTAAAGAATTTCCAGATCGAAATGCTTTTAATAATGATGGGGTTATTATTTCATCTTACATTTTGGGGGGTTTTTTTATTTTTTTCCCCTTCATTGAGAAAGTTAAAAGCATATCCTAATGAAAATGCTCTTTGAATTCATTTAACTGGTAATATAATTAACCGGATCCCAAAATTTTCTTAAAAATTTTTGCTTTCCTCCAAGTTTTGGGAAAAGGGAACAAAAATTATTGGAGTTTTCGAGGAAAAAATTTGCGTGTTGTTGGCAAATTTAATTTTGTATAATTTTCGATGTTTTAGAAATGGTATTATCGGGGGGAAAAATAAACAACGTAATGGTTTTTCCAAAAAGAGGTTTAATCGAAAAAAAATGATGCTTTATTTTAAAAAGGCACCAAGGGAGAAAAGCCAGAAAAATTTGTTGCAAAAATTTTCGATTTTAATTCTAACATTGTAATTTATTATGCACAGTTATTTGTTTCCAAAAAATTAAAATCAAATACAAAAATTTAATTTAATGTGAAATTGATAAAATATTAAAATTGGTAGTGGTTATATCTTATAATAAAATTTTTTTTAATAACAGATTATCTTAACCGAATCACTTTTTTTTTAGCTCTGGTATGACAAAAGATACTGACGATCTTAAAAAATTACCCCATAAATTAAAAATGATTTTACATTTTCTAATATTTTAGTTATAAATAAAAAATGGGATGCAATTTTTACAATTGATGTAAATCTACAGCTCCTCTACATGATAAAAATTAAAAGAGCAATGCAAAATCCTAATTTTCTTCCCTCTAAAAGTAGTTAGTATGCAAACCCAATGCTCTAATCTTAATGTATTCCACCTTTTCCCTACAAACCCCTATTTCGTATTTTTGATTAAAATTTTAAAACCCCCCCCAAATGTTTTACACAAAAACATTTAGTAGATTCACAGTTTTATGGAAAAATATTGTAATAATGAAACAAATTTAAAAAATTTTTTCTTAAATTTTAAAAGATGATATCTGAGGATGAAATTAATAAATAATATTGAATTTTCTCTATTAGAAATTGCAAAGGAAATTTGTATCCTGTAATTTATTAATGTTGATTTGCTAAAAACCAAAATCCAATGAAATTGTTTATTTTAAATATGATCAACTGAAAATTCAAAATTTTAAAGTTAAGAGTATATAGTATTTGTACACATATAGGATTTGTTAATAGATAAATTATGTTCTATAAAATATTTAATTCTTAAAAATTGTGTTTATTACAAAAAATTTGTATCGGGGAAACAAATATGGTTTTTTTGAAATTCCTAAACAAATAACAGCTCAAAGTTCTTGTTCATTATTATATTGAGCCAAGAAACCCTGTTAATTTTTAAATTAAATTTGGGAAAAATCGATTTCTGAGGAAATACAAATAATGCAAATCTTCAAAAAAGCAACCTCCAGAATTTATCCCCCAATGTTCCAGAAAGGATTTATGAATCACATGTATTTTAAAAATTGTTCGCTCAGGGAAAAAAGTTGCAAAATGTTTGGAAACTAATAAATATTTAAAAAAAAAAAATCTGATATTATTCGAATTTTTAATACAAAAAAAAAGTTTTCTTGAATTTTCCATCCCGCTAATTTTATAATGCAATTTATATTCAATGTATTTTAACTAAAAAGTTCATTTTAAATTTTAAAAATAATCTTGTAAGTATATGCTTTTGGCTATTTTATAAAAAGTGTTTGGTCAATTAATGTAGGTTTTTTTAAAATTATTTTAAAAATGATTTCTTGAAATTTGTATTTTCTTTTCTTTTTTAAATTATTTGGTATGAATTGGGAATGTGTTTTTTAAATAATTAAAAAATTTTTTTCTGTGAATGTTTTTAATTGCATAAGAATTTCCCTGAATGTATTTTTCAAATTTTCTAATTAAATAAAAATTGTAAAAGAGAATTTTAAATTTGATTATATAAATAATTTTTTAAATTTTAATTGTTTTAATTGTTTTTATCTTATTTATCAAGAAAAATTTTTATAATAAATTCAAAACCCATTTTTTTTTTATTTATTAAACTATTTTAAAAGAAAAAATTTTTTTGCTTTTAAAAAATAAAAAAAATTACAAACAAGCAAATTTTTGAAAACTTAACGGGGGAAAACTATAATTTTGAAGTAGAAAGACTAATACCATTGAAGAATTAAAACCAAAAAAAATTTTAAAATAAAGAGGGCTTCCCCCTGATCAACAAAGGTTAATATTTGGGAAAAAAAATGAAAATGTTAAGGTCTGAAAAATTATAAAATTTAAAAAAACAAGCTCTTTGTTTTGCGTTTAAGAGGAGGTTTTTAATTTATAAGAAAGTAAAAAATAATAATTTTTTTTTATTTTTTTTTTTTTTGTTATTAAAAATATAAAAAATGTTTTTCTATTTTCCAAGTTTTTAAAATTTTATTGATTTTTATCAAATAATATAAATCTTGTTTTTTTTTTATTAACCATTTGAATATAATTTTTAAAATCATCGTTTTTTTTTAAATTTAAACCTTTTCTTTGTAAAAAACTTAAGGGAAAATTATAAGAAATTTTGTCTTTTTTTAAGAGTAAATTTGGACACAGATTTTTCAATATTTAATTTTGATAACCTGTTTTTGTTTTAAAAATTTTTTTTTTAATTTAATAGGCCTGTTTCTTTAGGTTTAATTTTATTTTAAAACCTATTAATTTATATGCATTGTTTCTGCAACTTCAAAAAAATATTTTTATTGTTTAAACCATTATTGGTTTTCTTCTTTTTAATTTTTAAATTTCAAGTAAGTGTGAACAAAACGAAAAATATTTTTATTTTAAATACATTAAAATTGGTCTTTAAATGTTTTTTTTATATTTTAAATTTTCCCTTTTTTAAAAAATTTTGTTTCAAAAAATAAAATTTTTTTAAAAAATTTTTTAATTTCATTAGAATTATTAGAATAACCCTTATCAATAACATTTTTAAAAAAACAATCTCATTTTCCCTTTTAAAAATTTGAAGATCTGTTCGAATTGTATGGGAAATATAATCCCCATATTAAATGATTCCAAAGTTTTAATCCCGACATATCATAATTTTTTTTAAATTTAAACATCATATCTAAATCATAAATTTAATAATTAAAATTTATTCTTTAAAATTTTCCCCCATTTATTAATTTTAAAAAGTTAAAGTCTCATTAAAATTATGTCTTTAAAGGCATACTTTTGAGATTTTAAAATTTATATTCATCAAAAACAATAGAAAAAAAATTTTAAATTTTTAGGTAATTAATACTTGAGGTTTTTGTAAAAATGGAAAACTTCTGGTAAATTAATTAAAATATAGGTTTAGTATTATCTTTAATTTCAATTCCCGTTATTATTGTAGTCATTTTTATTATATAAAAAGTTATTTTTAAAAATTGTTATTTTTTATTTTAAATTTTAAAAAAAAAAAAAATGAATAAAAAAAACAAAGAATTTCATATGAAAAAAATCTATTAAAAAATAAATTTTTAAACTTAAATTTACATTCTTAATGAAACCCTTTTAAATTTAAAAAAAAACAATTTCCTGGGTTTAAAAAAAAATGCCTTTAAAAAATTTTAAATTTGCTGTTTTAATTTATTTATTACCATTTTTTTCTGAAAAAAGAAGTTAACATATATAATTTTTGACAAAATAATTCATGTGAAAACCAAATTGATTATTAAAAATATATTATTTTGGCTTTACTCGAACCCAAAAAAGAATATAAATTTTAATAATTTTTTGATATATTAAAATTTTTAAAATTTGTTTGTGAAAATTTTAAAAAACAAAAACTAAAAAAGCAAATAAATTTAAGACAGAGGTTTCTGAAATAATTTTTAAAAAACTTTTAATTAAAATTATGGTTCACAACTTTTTACTAAGAAGAAAATTATTATAAAAATAAAATTAAAAAAAAATATTATTTAATATAATTAAATTTTTTTTAATTTTTAAAATAAAGACCAAGATTTAATTTTAAACAGTGTTTTACCATTTGAACACCCTTTTTATATTATAAAATAACAGTTTTAAAAAAATTATTTCTGATGATATTACCCAAAAAAACAAAAAAATATACCTGAAAAAAATTTTTAAAAAACTTCATTACGAATTAGTCATTGCTTTTGATAAAATTAATAAAAAAAAATGAAATTTTTAAAAACAAATGACATTTATTGCATTCTGCCCCAAAATATATATTAAATCTAATTTTTTTAAAAATGATATTACTTTGAAAAGGAAAATTTTTTTAAATGATTTAAATATTACAAAAATGGTGATGATAGGATGGAATTATAATATCTTTGTTCCAATGAATTAAAAAAAGTAAAAAAGAAAAAGAAAACTTCATCATCATCTTTTTGTAAATTCCATTAAGAAACAAAAAGGGAAGAAAAAAAAAAAAAGAAAACAATCAGAAACTACAATGAGATCATTATCTAAAAAAAAAAATAAAAAATAAAAAAATAAAACTACAAAAACTATCATTATCGTTATCATTATTGTCCAAGAGAAAAAAAAAAATAGGAAAAGGAAAAAAAATCATTTTCATCAAAATTTTCAAAAAAAACAAGAAAAAAAAAGAAAAAGAAAAAAAGTCTACATTAGATCAGCTCATCTAAAAAATCAAATATTAAAAATCCCAAAAAAAAAAAGAGTAAAATTTCCTTTTTCATTTTTATAAAAATTCAACAAAGTTATTTAAACCCAAAATTAAAATCATTTACAAAGAAAAAGAGAAATGTAAAAATTTTAAAAAATTAATTAATAGTATAATTTAAAAAAAATTTTATTAAAAATAACAACTTGGATAGAAAAAAATTAGTTTTAATCCATATGTAAAATACACCATCTTATGTTTGGAAATAGCTTTTCAGAAAAAAAAGAAAAGATGGTAAAATGTGGATTTTTGCTGAATTTACAGAAAAGTTTTCAAAAACGGTGTAAAGAAATTTTTGTATTTTTGCTTAAGAATGTTTTTTCATTGAAAAAAAAAAAAACAAATAATAGAAAAATTTAAATAAATAAGAAGAATTTTTAAAAGAAAAATGTATTGATAAATCCCTAGCAATTTCTTCTCGTTTCGTTCTGTTCTGCTTCGTTCAAATTTCACAATAATAAATTTAGATTGAAACTACACATAATTTAACAGAATCAGATATTGAAGAAATAATAAAACCCAATCCCTTGTTAATCTGAATATTTTCTTCTCTTCACGGTACTTTTTGTTCCGTTTAAAATCTTAATTCACCAATAATAATGAAACTTTAGTGAAATTTAATCATCGTAGTCTCAGGAAATAAATTTTCCCATCACCTTTTTATAAGAAAACTTTATTTGAATTAATTTTCAGGTACATTTTAAAAATAAATTTAAAAAGATAAAGAAAATATAATAAAAATGTTAAAATTAATTAATTGGAAACCCTTAAATTTTTAGAAAAAAAATTAAATTAAAATGATTAAAAATTTGAGAAAAAAGTCCCTTTTGAATAATTATTAGACTTTTGTAATTTTTAAATGAAATTTTTTATAAAATTTGAAAATTATTTTACTTTTTTTAAAAAAGGAAAAAGGGAAAAAAAATTGAATATTTAAATAATTTTAAGTAGTCTAATTTTTTTTTTTATATAAATTTATGACATGTCAGGGTTTTCTTTTAAAGGTTTTTTGTAGGGGGGATTTTTTAAACCTTTAATTTCAACCCCAAAAAATTTCTGTTTAAATTAAAAATGGGAATATGAAACAACTCTTTTGATGAGAAACATTTACTATTGTCATTTAATAATGTTTTTGATTTATGATTATTTCTCATTTAATTTATTAAAAATTAAGAGAAAATTTTATTTAAATTTTTTATGAAATTTTACATGCTTAAAGTTTTTTCAAAAAGATATACAGAAGAGAATGACAAAATAAAAACTATTTTAAAGTACATAAAAATAACAACCTTTTATTTTAATTTACAATTATGAATTTTTTTAAATTACTTTAAAATGCCAAAATCCTCAACTTTATAAAATTTTGGTAGTAAAAAAGGAATGTGATGAATCAATGCATTAACGTACTTTTGATTTAATAGAAGTTTTATAAAAAAATTTAAAATTATTTAGAAAACTTTTCCGTTAAATTACCAACCATTAAACCCTATTTTCGTAACTTTTATTTAAAAAATTAGAAGAAATAAAAAGATGTTAAAAAATTAGTAAAAAAGGTTAGCATTTGGTATAGATGAAATGAATTTTTTTTAGTGAATTAAAATGGTTTTTTATTGTATCTAATGGTCTTATAATTTTAAATAATAAAAGTAATAAAATTTAAAAAAATTAAAAAAAAAAAAAAATATTTGTTTAAATAAAAAAAAAACAATATATTTGTAAAATTTAAAGTAAAAAAAAAATCTGCTAAATTTAATTTTTTGTTTCATAAACTCTTTTGTTTTTAAAAATATTTTAAAAGTTTTAAGGAAAATTTAAAGAAATCAAAAAAAAATTTTGCTGCATTTTTCCCTGTTAACTAAAGTTTTAAATCTTTTGGGTTGTGACTCAGAAAATTTCCTTTTTTTTGTGATTTTTTTGGGAGATTGTGATAAAAAGTTCTCATTTGAGCTACAGTTAAATATATTACACTTTTTAAAATACCCTCTAATTGTAAATCATTATAACGTATCCACATGGTGTAATCCAAATTGGGAGTTACCATATTAGCTAATGTAAATACTGTTTCTTCTTCTTTTCCTAATCGTTTTTTAAACTGATCATACATATTAGTGTTATTATTAGCATAATTATTTGTACCAGTAAGATATTGTTTTAATATATATTGTGGTGAAAAGTTTATTAGTTTTTTATTCTTATGTGTACTTTCAAGAATGACAATTTCACTGTTTAATGAAGGAATGTATACATTTATATAAATTAAAAATTTATAATTTTTAGTATCATAAATTAAAGGTAATTCATCTAAGTTATTATCATTAACAATATTATTACTATTTTGAACTGATTTATATAAACGTAACAGTTGATTATTTGTATTTTCAATTTTTTTTAATTCTATCAAATGTAATAAATTAGAAGTTTTTGGTAAATTCATAATTATTATTATTTTTTTATTAATATGAAAACATTACTTCCTCCACAATCACAATATCATCCTCATTCATATATTTCTCTTCTTGGAAATTTAAAAAAAATTCGTAAAATTACAAATAATCATACACAATTAAACCAAATTTTTAAAAATCTTTTTAAACAATATGAAAAATATTTTATTAATGGAATTGAAGAAGTAGCTTTAAATATGATTAAGCATAATTTGGAAAATATACATAAAATTCAAATTCAAGGAACAAAAGAGTGGGATTTTGAAAATTTTCGATATAATACTTATTTATTAAAAGAAGAAATTGAGGACCAACAAAATAAAAAAGTAGGATTGACTATTCCTTTTTATCAGTATGATTTTTTAAATCTTAAAGATATTGATAATACTATACATCCTAAATATTATAAATTATTTTTAAAAAGTTATCCTGCATCTTCTCTACCTTCGCGAAACGTATGTACACAAATAAACTTAATAAAAAATGCTAATAATTAATCATAACATGGAAATATTTTCGTTGGATTTGTTTTATATTGTAATTTTAATTATTTTAAGTTTGATAATTTGGCATTATATTTTTATATTCTATTCTTCGAATCAAATGAAAATTTTCAATAAAATATTAAAAAAAAAAAAGAAAATAATTTAAGTCAAACACATCAAAAAGATTTATTACCTTATTCTATTGATTTATACAAAGAATCAAATTCATTATTTCAAAGCAATAATTGTATGATACACATTATGCCACAAAATTATAATTTTTTCATTGAGGATAATAAATTAATTTATCAGCCAATCATTTTAAATGTTAATAATTATCAAAAACAATGCTGTGATCAATCATCAAAATATCCTGATTTAGCATACATTCTTTCAGTTGAAAATACATCAATTTCTTTAATTACTCCAATTAAAAAAATAATGTGTAGAAAATCACTAAATTATCTTAAAGAAAAAATATATACAATTGTAACATACAGACTTCAAACCTATCATTTAAAGAATCCAATGACATTATTATACCATCTCCATCTCAATGGTAAAATTAATTTAAAAAAAAATGATTAATAATATTTATTTACAATATTTAAATGATCCTTATAAGAATCGACAATATTTAATAAAGGAAAGAAAGAAATTAATAAAACAATGGAATAAGAAAAGAAAAGGAAAAAAAGAAACATTTAAGTTATAATTTTCCTATTTATAATAACAATAATATTATAAAAAATTATAATACCAATAATTTTATTAATATATATATTTTTTTGTAAAAGTAAACATATTATAAAATTTAATAATAATTATGAAATTGTTTTATTCAAAGAAATCCTTAGAAGCTTTAGTTTTATATTTTAAAGAAATTATTTTTACTTGTCCTGTATGCCTAGATAATAGTTGCTACATGACTCCCATTATTTTAAAATATGGTCATTGTTTATGTTTAACATGTTACAAAAATCTGACAAACAAAAGTGTGTTTTATGTCCGTCTTTAATTACAAGAATTATTTAATTAATTGATAAAAGGAATCTCTATGACCAACAATTGATGAATTAGTATACACATAACTTTCACGAAATTTATAAAATTCTTCATTTTTTATATTTTTTTTAGAATATTAACAATACTAATATCATTTTTCTTCAGTAAATATATAATATATGATTTTTGCATTAATTTTAATTTTAAAATATTTATTAATATTATTTCACTATCATTACTATTCATATTAATTTTTTAAATATTATTTTCAAATGTAAACAAATTTGATTTATCTTTTTTTTATAAAGTAATAAAGCTGATATATTTTTAGGTAGTTTATGGGTTGATTGAAACAATTGTGTAATTTCTAATTCCAAATTGGGTATTATTTTTAATAAATAAGGTATTATTTGTGAATTTAGAGTGCGGACAACTGAAATATAATTGTTGGTTGTATTCTCTAAAAATTTTATGAATAATTGATAGGTCCAATAATAAGTTAATTGAGTCATTGTAAATATTAATGTAGATATCAGACAAACAATGAGGACAAAAATTATTATCTTCAGAGAGTTGTTGTTCTTGTGGAGTATTATAAAGCCAACAATAAAATCCTTGACAATTTAAGCATAATTTTTTTTTTTATTATTTAAATACATTTTTTTAACCATTTGTTATTTACAAATTATATTAATAAAAAATATGTCTGATAATTATATTCTTTTAGAAATTGATAATATAATTCTTGATCAATATGTTGAAGAAATTGATAAATTATATAATACATTTCAAAAATTTCTTTACATACATTTTCTATATTCTACATTATCTCAAACATTAACCATTTTCAATGTGTAGACAGCCTGTACTGTCAGAGCACACAGCCTAGCTGTCTGCTCTGACTAGTTCATATTTTGCGGCATTCAGTGCTGCCCTCTGTAGGCCTACCTAGGTCGGTGGGAAGTACAGCCCACCCTCTCTCACTCCTAGACCGACCGATGTGACAGACACAGGTGCTCCCCCTCCACGGACTGGCTTGCGGTCACTCCCTCACACTGCCCGTTGTGTACTCATTCCTACCCAATTAAAGCCAATCTAGTCCACGGCGGTATCATTGCTACCTACGCTACCTTCATCGGCACAAAAACCGCTGTTCAGCAGTAGAACAGCAATAACAGGGGTGACGCGGAGTCAGCGTCATTGTGACCCTCTTCGGGTGTGGAGGGGTAAAACACCATCGGTCGACGCCAGTCAACATATCCGTCATCATCCAATGCACTGCTGGCCAAAAGAGTTATCTGTTACTCCCAGCTTTCTTGATGGGACCTGAGATAGAGATCTTCGTCCTAGATTTTTCCCACAAAATCTGGACATAGGCGTCACGGCGTCATCTCCAGCCTTAGCAGTCAACGTGTTCACCTCATCACCCTCTCTACAGCCGGTTCAAACACTCTCCAGCACCATTCCCCTCCCTCCTACAGCGTCCCTACCCCCTTCTCAGCTACAAGAAGTAGAGGTGGGGGTCGTTTAGTGTGTTGGCTTCGTGTGGCTCCACGCGTGACCACGAGGCAGCTCGGGGGTTGGTTTATACCCTAATCAGCGCGTAAACACACCAGCCTCCTCTACAGCCTTCTCTGCTACGCAACGACGTCCATCTCGCCGTCCATGTGTGTTGTGTTCTTCCCAGTTTCCCCCAAGAAGTTCTACCTTGCTTAACCACGGGGGGAACCCAGTTGTTAGCCCCTAAGCCAGCTCAGTTCAGGTCTAAGCAGCTCGTGACTCATTAGTGTCTAAAAACTATCAGCGTCTACGTATCTCCACCCAGTGCAGTTTTTTTTTTTTGTGTTGCCCAGTTTAATTTTTTCCCTTTCCCTTGCTGTTATATTCCCAGTTCATCACCAGTTCTGTTTTCCCCAGTGTTTTGTTACAGTAAAACTTACTCGTCCCAGTTCAAAGTTTCACTTAAGCTTGTTTTTAGCACGTTCGAGTAGTGCAGTAAATGTTTTGTTCTCCGTGTGCTGAAGCCGCAGTCAGTCAGCGCGCCCAGACACGCTTGCCAGTGTAAACAACCAACACACAGCTGTGGTTCACGCCGGGTATCCACGTCTTCTAATATCTTATACCTCCACAGAGTTACCCCAGTCTTTCCTGTTCTTCCCAAGTCCCTTTCTGATAATTTTTTCTACGACATTGAAGCCCCATAGCAGTATACAAATGCTACGAGGCGTGTAGTGTCACTAGAGCATCACTGAAAGTTCCAGGACCTGCAGCACCCGTACCTTCGTCCATCTGCACTCAAAGTTAAGTAAACAGTGACTTACCTAGCATTTCCTAATATTTTGTGACATTATTTAACTGTCCTGCACCAATACAGTTGTTCTGAAGCCATAACTTCAGTAAATTGTTCAGTGTCATCAGTGCACATTTTGCCACTTACCTACAGCTTCTTAAATTTTGTAAATTTATTTTTGCACTCCTACATTTTAAATTCCAGTATTTTATTCTGCTTCTTGCACCTCAGTTATTGATTTAAATTTTTTCAGTGTTAACCATTTATGCAATTTACCTCTCACATACAGTTTTTCATGTAATTCTGGTGCTGTTATTTTGTTAGTTGCACCTGCAAGTTAGCCACAGATTGTTGACACCCTTGCACTGTTTTGTTTGTTAGTGTTTTTTCCTTTTAATAAGTGTAATCTTCAAGTACTTAAGTATTAGTTTATTCTACCTGCAGTGATACAATCTGTGCCTAGCCCATTAAACTTTTCTTCTGTTTCCCCATTTATTTGCTCTACATATATTCTATGTTTTATCAGTGAATATTAAACCTATGTGCATTGCATTTTGCTATTTTGTATACCCAAGTCATTGAGTGTATTTTTGGGAACCTGCTTATTTACCATTAATTACCAAAATTCCTTGTGAAGTTAATTAATTTTGACCTTGAGATTGTGCAATTTTTTTCTTTTTGCCAGTGTACACCCTGCTAACATCAGTTAACCTTTGCCATATTCTTGAATTTAATAATTTGCTTTTTATTAATTTTATTTTGTGTGCAATATAGCAATTCTGGATACAGTGTATTTTTTTCTGTGATTTTGGCACTATTCCATACTCTGATATCTTTTCTGTGCCAACTCCCCTTGTGCAAGTAAATTTAAACCCTTTTTTATTGCGTTTCAATTTGCAACTGCTAGCACCCGCAATCTTTTTAAATGTGCTTGCAGCACAGTTTAGTGTTGTGTAGTACCTGATTTATTTTGATTTTTGTGCAACTTTTGCTACCAGTGTTTACGTTCAACTCCTTTTCATATAAATTTTGTTGCCAGATTCCTGGTGAAATTTATTGACTATCCTTAGCTTCTTTTTGAGCACTCCCTGTAGAAACATTCACTTGCTTTACATCTCTTATTTTGTGTTCAGAGTGTATCATATTTCCCTTTTTATTGTTGTTTTGCTCAAAAATTTCTATCACTAAGCAGTTTACCTAGTACTGTGGTGCTGAGTTCTCTTTGACTCTGTTTTGAATTGTAGCAGTGCATCCCAAATTTCTTGCTCTGGACCTGTTTACCCTCTTCGTGAACCTACTTGCATTTGAACAATTGACGTCATGACTAAGACACGCAGTGGCCATGCCGTTAGTCCAGATTCTGCTGGTGCCAGCATGGTTTTGGCCTCAGCCAGGTGAAAAACGCCCCAGGGCATCGAAGCCCCAGCGACAGTTGGTCAACTTGTGGCTCAAGCCTCGACCACCAGTGGGCAGGGCTCATCGTCCATACCGACCCTTATTTTTGACGGTCGTGCAAATAGTTTAGAGCCAGGGCCCTGCAGTCAGTCGAAAATGACTGTTCAGGCTCTATTTGATAGTCCAACGGATACACAGTACATTCGTGCTGCTGTTGAAAGCAGTGGATCTCCCCCAGGGTGATATAGGTGCCTTTGTGCAGCTAAAGGGCGCATTTGTAAGATCCAGTTTTGGGATGAACTTAAGGAGGAATTTAGGCGTTTTTTTCGGCGTAGTCGCCAATGCCATTACATTGACATCGTTACCAGCGTTTTGGGCCCGAATGTCAATACCGGCACGAAAGCCCCTGGCTTGCGTTTGCCAGTTCGAGCAACCCCGCCAGGGGACTTTACTGATGCCATCAACTCCCACTAAGTGGGTGGATGGTGATGGCCATATTGCTGCTAAAGACACCATCCCATGCTGGCTGTCGGCATCATGCGAGGGATGCCCCCCCTACCTCTGGGCTGCCATTGATGCGTAGACTCGGCCCTCAGCACGACGTCGGGGTGCTTTATGATGCCATCGACTCGTAAAGCCACCTTCCGAGCAAGGCAAGGTTTGCCGCTTTGCGGATGATCCCCTCCCCATCCTTCCGGCGCCCGTCCACAGTGACCCCGCGGTCGCAGCCGGAAGTCACTTTTGCTGCTGCTGTCAGACACCCAAAGCCCACAAAAGGTTCAAAACCCAGTCCCACTCACACGCGCCTAAGTAAAATATTGACCACATAACAAACAGGCAGTCTTCATACAAAAAGGCAGTCATCGACTTCCTGGACCAGGGCGAAAACGTCGCCAGCAGACACCACCCCCAACCTCACCCGCTAAGCATGTAGTGACTTGTTTAAAACTGTGGCAAACGGGGGGCACTACCGATCGGAGTGTTAAAAACCTAAGTCCCCGCAAAGTAACCGTCACAGTCCCCATGCTCAGTATCCCAGTAACCATAACAGTCCCCATGCTCAGTATCCCAGTAACCATAACAGTCCCCATGCTCAGCCTCGCGAGGGAGTCTGTGTTTACCACAATACTTCCAGTCATACCTCCCCATGAGTGTAACAGCTGCGAAGAATACTGTCAGATGAGTGGAGCAAGCAGTCGTCGCGCAATGCACGTGCTTGTAGAAGCCCTTCCACTAGTTCGGGGGAAGAGGCGCGTCCGCAAAAACCAGCGAAAGACATAGAAACCCCTGTCGGAGTCGCTGTATTCCGTCCCTGTCCGCAATGCATTCGCCGCCCCGGGGCAGTGGATACCCTTGCCGACAGTGAGGAAACAGAGTGTCTTGACGTTGTTGCCGAGACTCGTACCGTACCTTCCAGGTCGAGCCCTCGTCAACAAGTGTCGAGCCTCGAGCAGCTGGACTCGGGGATCTCGTCGGCCTGTTTTGCCTTCATGTTCGGTATGACAACCCATGTGGACCGCTCATTCGAGTCCACTGTCCACAATAAGCCTGTTCAGCTTTTCCTAGATACAGGTTCGGTGGTTAACTTTGTCCGCTCCACTTTTTTCCGAGACTTTGGGCCCTTCACGCGGCCATGTTGACAGAGCCGTCTGCCATTCAGACCTTGAGAGGAGTCTCAGGTAATCTGCTGACGGTTCGCGGTTGCACAACGCTAGAATTTGTGGTCCAGGGTCACAAGCTGTCCGCAAAATTCTTAGTCGTAGATGGTATTGTTTTCATGGGGGACCCGCTCATAGGGTTCAAAAACCCTGGCAGATTTAGGATCCGTTTAGATTGGCTGAGTGGAAAGCGGAATTCAACAGAGTGGATGTTTCCCTTCTGGGGCGTGCGCTTAGGATCCACTATGTGCTACTCTGTCTCAGAGTATGCAAAAGTGCCTTAGAATTGTTGGAAACCGGTGGTTTCCATAGCACATTCTCCCCGGGGTCAGTCTCTTGTCCTGATTGACCTCGTAGTAGAGCTCATTGCCCATCACCTCCTGGCCATCAGCCCGTTTGTTACCAGTGAAACCAGTTGGGACGCCCAGGGTTAAAATTCCCTCTAACTCTGATGCTGTTGTAGAGACCAGAGTTGTAAGCCGCAGTTCCCTGTCGGAGGGCACTGTCTGACTGTGTCATGGCATCAGCAAGCAGAGTTACTGCTTGTACAAAATTGACTCACTTTGTCAGCTAACTCGCTCACTCCTTTTATGGTGTACGTGAGCAGAGCTTTTGAAGGAGACCATGTGCTGGTTGACAACGACACATGCCGAGTCAAGGGCCCCTCCCCTTTAACCATCCTTGCACACAGTGCAACGTGGGGAAGTTGAAAGTCCTTGTTGTCAACATGCATAGTCGAGGAAATTTCCCCTGCGGAAGAATACCTAAATTGTCGACCCCTTTTCAGATTCCCTCTCCCGGTGAGAGTGGAGGGTGAAGCCCCAGCTGACTTCCTCGTGAGTGCAGTTCTCCCAGGCGAGTTCTGCTGCTGACTCTTCCAAAACCCGGCGTGCAGGAAGATGATCTAGCTTTGACAGACTTCCTGAAGAGGTCCCAAAACTTCTCCAGGTTCTCAATCGTGCACGTTCGCAGTTGCACTAGATGGTGATCGATGGGGTTTGACCCACTGATTTCTCACCGTATTCCACTTGACAAAGGTACTAAACCCATTTATGTACCCGCGTATCGCCTGCCACATGCACAAAAAGTCTTCGCCGAAGAATCATTTCACGGATGCTCCGTGATGGAGTTATTGAAAGGGGTCCACTTCCCCGTGGAAATGCTCCCCTTATTTTTGGGTTCCCCAAAAAAGACGGAACCTGGTGCCCTGTTATCGATTACAGGAAACTGAATGCATGTACCATCCCAGACCGCTTTCCATGCAGTTCTGAACGACCTGTAGCAAAAACATCGGCGATAATAAGGTCTTTTCAACTCTTGATCTTCTTCCCAAAGGGTTCTGGCAGATCCCCCTCGATGATGAGAGCAGAGAGTTGACAGCTTTCTCTACGCCAACTGGTCATTACCAGTTCAGGAGGATGCCCTTCGGCTTGCGCGGAAGCCCAATCACGTTTAGGTCGTTTGATGACGACAATTTTCCGTACCCTCCTAGGTGGCACGCTCATGGTCTCCTGGATGATTCATAGTCATGTCGCAAGATGTCCCGTCACATCTTGAGAAACTTGACAGGGTATTGGACAGGCTAGCTCAGGCAAATTTAAGGTAAAGCTCTCAAATGTCATTTCCTCCCGGGAAAGGGAAAAAAAATTTCTGGGTCACGTAGTAACTCAGAATGGCATAAAGACGGCGAGTCTAAAATCTCGGCCGTGCAGAAATTCCCCCGACCCATGACGGCGGATGCAGTCCGGTCCTTCATAGGCCTGGCGGGTTTTACCACACCTTTATCGCAGGTTTTCTCCACCATTGCTGCACCCCTGACACGCTTACTCAAGAAGGATGCCCTTTTGAGTGGACGTGCGATCAGGAACGAGCTTTTGTCATTCTTAAGAACAAGTTAACATCAGCCCCAACCCTTAGATTCCTGATTTCACCAAGGCATTTTTCCTTGACGACTGATGCAGCAAAGTTGGCATCGGTGCCCGTCTTGTCAAAAGGAATCTAATGGTAAAGCAACAGCCTATTGCCTATGCTAGCCGTGTTCTTACTAAAGCGGAAGTCAATTATTCGTGGGCAGAGCTAGGGGCTTTAGCCATTGTATGGGGTCCTGAGTCATTTTCAGGATATCATCTTTTTCATTATCCTATCAAGATTTATAAGATCATTTACCCTTATTGGCCCCTTTTTGCGAATAAGAACCTCTCGGGAAAAGCATGCTCGGTGGTCGCTCACGTTCAATGACTACAACCCCGAAATTTGCTATGTCCAGGTAAGCAAAATGTTGTAGTGATGCCCTGTCGAGCATTTTAGCATTCGTGGTGTCGGCAATTCGTTCTCTGTTGAGGATCTTTTAAGGAGCCCAACGACAGGACCCTGTGTGGTCTCCCGTCCTTCGTTTCCTGACCAAGGAGGACGTTGACTTACAGGTCAAGTCTCCCATTCCACTGAAGGATTTGGTGGTCAACCAAAGGAGTACTGTGCCGTGTTGCACAGCTGGTGGCCCCGGGGAAAAACCGTATACCAACTGGTGTTTCCAGAGTCCATGATACCAGCTACTCTTGGGTTGATCCACAATGTCCCCGGTGTAGCGCACCCCGGGAAGGACCGCAAATATCAAACAGGCACCCAATGAAATATTTCTGGCCTAAGGGTGGCAGCGGACATTGCCAAGCATGTACACCAGTGTGTTGTTTGCCTACGCACAAGGGTACCATTACAGGTCCTAACCCCATTCTAAAGTATCCCATTACGAAGGAGCCCTGGGAGAGAACTTCTGGGCGACCTGTTGACGAAACTTTTCGACCTCGGAGAAGGAAATAAGCACCTGCTTGTAATGGTAGATAACTTGACGCGGTACAGTGAATTAGTACCCATTCCTGATAAAAAACCCCGGAAACGGTCGCTAGTGCTTTCCGTGAGCATGTTGTTTTCGTCATACTTGCCCACGTGTCCTTCTGTCAGACAGTGGGTCTGAGTTTATAAATGGCATAATGCAGGATCTTTGCTCCAGATTCAACATTCTCAAGCGCCAGTAGCTCCACGCCCACCCTGCGAAATAATGGTCTTGCTGAACGTACAAATCGCAAAGTCCTGGAGGTGCTCAGAGTAACCCTTATACCCAAGTTGTACTACATGGGATGAGGCTATCCCAGATGTTCAGTGTACATTAAATTCCTCCCTCAACAGCTCGATCGGTGAGACACCTCATTTTGTTTGTATGGCTATGACAAGCGCTTACCATATGAAATTCTGTTTACTCCACTAGACCTACTTACGATACTGATAACCCCCGTGTAGTAAAGATGAGGGCAACGCAGCTTGTCTTCCAGCGGGTACGAGAGAACCTTATGAAAGCTACTGATTTGGTTCCCCGGTGAAGCGCAATGCCCGCGCCAAGGAAAGCAAAGTGGAACAGGTTGCAAAGTTATGTTGCTCAACCCAGTGCAGACCCCCGGTAGCACAAACTTGTCCCAAAGTTTGTGGGTCCCTTTCCGTGTCCTACAACAGCTCCGTGGCAATAAGTTCGAGGTGAGGGAGATTGCTACGGGAACTATCAAGGAAGCCCCCCTTGATCACATGAAGTATGTGGACCATATGCAGGCCAAAGCAGAGTGGAGGCGTGTGCTTGCAACGCCACGATCAGACTAATGTTAGGGACAAACAGTCTATCCCTTCTCCCAATACTATGGTACGGGAAAATGGCCCAGTAAGGCTCCCCTACTTATGGCCTGCGACCCAGGACAAACAGTACATTTCTGTGACAAATTTCCGTACCTACTGACTTGTCTGACTCCTACACTAGTTATGCTAATTGTTTGCTTGCAGAAATGGGTATAAATGCACACACATTGTATAGCTAGTCGATAATAGAGTCAGGGTGGACAACATCATGTAATTATGTAAATACTTTTAGAAGGGTACCCAGAGTGTAATGAATTCCATGGATATAGTATTATTGTATGTATGTGCACCAGTGTTTTATAACTAAAGGAAAAAAAACCTGTATTACGGTCAGGGCAGTGCTGCCCTCTGAGTCACATGTCACACCTTAGGAAATGCTACTGTCAGTCATTGTTTGCAGATGTGAGCGTGCAACAACGTTCGTAGATGAGTGGTCAACTGATGTTCAGCCCTGCAGACAACCTGTATATAGAAGATTTTAGTTCCAGTGCTGAATTCTCCGGGCTCAATACTCGATGAAACAGCGCGGGCAAACCAGTTTTCTCTTTCCCTGGATGGGAGAGTTTTTTTTTGCCTGTTGCATCTTTTTTGTCCATTTTTGATTTACTAGTGAGCGAAAGCCAGTCCCTCTCTGGGGTAGTTAGTTTAATATGTTTATTATGCACCCCATACCCATCCTGTGGGCGGTAGTCAAAAGATTACAGAGGTGCATAATTGGTCCAGGGACTGAGCAAGTTACAGAGGCAATTTATTTATTTATTTATTTATTTATTTTCAATTTGTGCACACATACAGAGGTACAAAAAAATACAGATAAGAGCAGTATGCCAAAGCCACTTATACTATGCATAGCATTACGGGCTGGCTTAAAATTAACTTAAGATTAACTAAGCAATGATGAAATCAGTGATAAAACATTAATGTAAACAGATTACTATAAAGCACAAGTGAGTATTACAAAGACAGGTCATATGGTTGCATTCAGTTAGGTAGTGATTCTGTTAGGTAGTGTATTTAAAAAAAAATTTAAAGTTAGATTCGGTTTTAGGTTTAACATTTATGTGATATAATTGTGAGAAACTTTTTAAGTATACAATTTATAAGGTTCAGTTATTCAGTATTTATTTGGTTTGGGTGGTAAGTGTTTCTTTGAGAAGAGACTTGAATTTATAATAGGTAGTGTTTCTTTTATATTTACAGGTAATGAATTCCAGATTTTGGGGCCCTTTTTATGTGCATTGAGTTTTTGCATAGTGTGAGATGGACACGAGGAACATCAAAGAGTGATCTGTGCCTTGTGTTATGGTATGTGTTCTGTTGAGGTTGGCAAGGAGATGTTTGGGGGGAGGGTTATATCAGAGTTAAGTGTTCTATGTATGTAATAGGTGCAGTAAAGTATGGATGTTTTGTATGGTGAGTAGGTTTTTAGTGTATTGAATATTGGTGGAGTGTGCGGGCTGTAGTGAGAATTGTTATCATTGTAACTGCAGCCTTTTGTTGAGTAATTAGTGGTCTGAGAGGGTTTTAATTGTTGTTGAGCCCCATGCACAAATTCCCAAATAGGTGAGATAGGGGTAAATAAGAGAGTGATATAGGGCCAGGAGGGCTGACTGTGGAACATAGTACCGTATCTTCGATAGTATGCCTACAGTCTTGGAAATTTTCTTAGAGATTTGTTGTATATGTGTATGAAATTTGAGTCTTTATAAAGGGTGGATTCCTAAGAATTTTCCCTCTGTTAGTTTTGTGATAGGTGATTCCGTTTATCATTATTTTTAAGAGGGACATCTGTAGCTCTGTTACCAAACTGAATGAAGTAGGTTTTTGTCAATGTTTAGTGTAAGTTTGTTAGTCCTCATCCAGGTAGATATTTTCTGTAATTCGGTATTTACAGTATTGGCTAGCGTGACTGGGCTCGGGTGAGAGAAGACGTATGTAGTGTCATCTGCAAATAGTGTGGGTTTGAGTAATTGCGAAGCATTTGGAAGGTCATTTATGTATAGGAGAAAGAGAAGAGGGCCAAGGACACTTCCCTGTGAACTCACAATTTACAAAGGTAATGAACTCACAATTTACAAAGGTAATGAACTCACAATTTAACAAAGGTAATGAACTCACAATTTACAAAGGTTTAAAGAACTCCAGGTAATCTGGTCACAATCATGACAAGTTACAAAGGTATTTACAGATTACAGAGGTACGTAATGGGTCCAGGGACTGGGCCCCCAAAGTTTTGATAGCTGAACTAGGTACAAAGGTAATGAGCTCACAAGTTACAAAGGTAATGAATTCTGCAGAATGGTTACTTACGTTTATACCCTTTTCTACAATCAAAGAACAAATTATAGAGTAATGAGCAATTCAAAACTTCCACCCGGGGTCCAACTTTTAAGGGTTATTGGTGCAAATTTGATTTTTGAGTCAACACACCACCACACACACACACACCCCCACCAACACAACAACCAACACAACCCACAACCCCAAACCCCAAAAACCCACAAACACACACACTTTATTTAATTTTTTTATGCAACCATACCCTCCGTGGGCGGTAGTAAAAAATTTTAAAAAGGTACATAATGGGTCCGGGGGCTGGCCCCCCAAATTTATGACAGCTGAACTATTTACAAAGGAAAGAACTAAGGTAGATTGGTCATAATCATGGCGTTCAGGGAAATGAACCTTTTCACTCCTATACATGGTTACAGTATGAACAATTAAAAGTAAAAACCCCTGATAGTCCACACCGGGTCACAATTGTAATGAGTTATAAATACAAATTTTAAAGTGGTCAACCCCCCACACTAGCCGTGCCGCACTACACACACGGGGGCGACGCACGGCATGTGACAAAACGTACAAATATAGATACAACAAGGACGCACACCCACCACACCCCCCACAACACACATCCCAAACACCCACACAACACCCTCCCCAAAACCCACCACCCCCCTCACAAACCCCCTACACAACACACCCACCACACCCACACACCCCCAAACACCCACACACACACACCAACCCACACAGCACACACACACACACACACACACACGCCACACACGCCCCCCTACACACACCCCCACACACCCTTATTTTTTATTTGTAACTTTAAAAAAAAAATTATTATTAACAATATCTTATAGTATTATAGAAATTTGTAAAGGTTCAAGGGAATAATTAATGACCAATTTTTTTTTCATTTTCATCTTTTTCCCAATTTTTAAAATACAGTTTTTCCTAAAAAGGGTTTTTATCAAACTTAAAATTTTTTTTTTCAAAAATTTTTATTTTGGAATAACATTTCATTATTTATACAATATACAAATGAAAATTATATTTTTAATTTATATTTCATTTTTGTTTTTTTTAAAACAAAAAAAGATAAGTATATATAAGAGAAAACTAGCTAAAATTTAATTAACATAAAAAATGCTCATGGTAAAAAAAAACGAAAAAATACAGCAGTCCATAAAAAAATACTACTGCTAAATATAAATATTAATAGGGAATTAAAAAATACAAATGAAAAATTTTTAATTTTATTTAAAACTATCAATTCAATTACGAATGAAAAATTAAAATAGAAATTTTTATGAAAAAATTTTTAAATTTTTTAGAAAAAAAAAAAAAATTAAAAAAATTAGTTGAAAAAGGAAAAGAAAAAACAACCGATTTAGGAGTAAAAAACTTATCACTTTAAAAGAAAACAAAATACTAATGATGGTAATGATAATTTTCCCTTCAATCAAAAAAAAACAGAAAATGGAAATGAGATTTAAAAAAAATTGATTGTGATGAAAATTACAACCTGGATATAACTAAATACTGAAATATAATAATACTGATAATGATGCCAATATTTCAAATGAAATAATAGACTAACACCCCCTCTCTCTTCTTCTAATGATAATATCAAAAGGATGACAACTAATAATAATTTTGGAAAAGAAAAAAAGAAAAAATTGAAAGTCTCAAATGATTCCGGATATCGTTTTAAAATTTTTTATAAAATCATTGTATAAGCCTTATTTTTTTTTTAAAAAATCTTAAGCGCTGTCCTATAATCTACGAATTTTTTGGAGTTTCACCAAAAATTTATTCTGTAAAGAATATCCATTGTTATTAATTTGATGGTTATTTCTAATGTAATATAAAAACATACTATTTACGAAAAGGGGGAGAAATAATATTTTTAGCTTTTTAATATTTTATTTGTTTATTCATTAAAATTTTCCCTTTTTAGCTTTTTTAATTGTAATACTGTTTTTGTACATTTTTTAAAATTATAACCAAATAAAATTAAAAAAGCCTTTTTTTCAAATTTCCTTCATTCCCCAAAAAAAAAACTCAGTAAAAATTTTCAGTATCTAAAAGATTTTCACATAAAAGAAAATTTCAAGAAATGTATTGATCTTCGCAATTTTCGTTAAACCATGATTTTAATGATGTAATATTGTATGTACCATATAGGTTTTTTTAGTTAAATTCTATTAAATATTGAATTATTTTTATATTTATTTTCTAAAAAATTAATTGATTCATTAATATTGGGAAAAAACTTCATAAATACATTAATTAAAAAATTAAAAAAAGGTAAAAAATACAAAAGTTTTAAAACTATTTAAAGGTTAATATCTTTTAAAAAAATCATATGAAAGAATGTCCATTTAAGCGTTCCCTTGATTTTTTTGGGGGAAAATATCTAAAGCAAAAAAATTTTTAAAAATTTCACCTATAGAATAATCATTTTGGAAAAAGGAAAAATTTTTCATTTAAAATAAATGGGAAAATTAGGTTGTTTTATTATTTCTGATAAAATTCTTTTCTGTCCCTGTATCCTTTATTAACTTGCTAAAAAATTTTAAAATATGACTGTATTCATAAATTTTTTATCAATATTTTTAATAAAAGTCTTCTGCATTTTTCAAGTGTAGAGAAAAAAAATTTTCATCAATAATTTATTAAATTCATTTGATATTTTAATTTTATTATTCCATGTGAGTTTTTTTTCGTGAAGTTATGCTGGTGTAATTAGTTTTTTGTAATTTAGGAATTTAAAATTTAAAAAAAGTGGATAACGAAGAAATTCATTCTATATTTTTTGTTTTTCATATTCATCTTTTTACTTTTCAATATTAAAAGTAGATAAAATGATGATAGAATTTCTTGAATTTTAGTCTTTCTCCTTTAGGTAAAAAAAACTTAGAATCTCTAAATAAAATCCCTTTATCATTTTCGTTTTATTTATTGGGAAAAAAAAAATTTCAAAAAAGAAGCTATTTTATATTTATGTATAAAAAATTTGTTAAAAATCGAGGATCATAAAAAATTGTTTTCATCCTATTAGACAGTTTAGAATTGGAAGGGAAAAATCCCTTTAAATTGCTGTACTTCTTTAAAATTTTTGGGAAACTTGTATTATTGGGATTGTTAAATTTTCATTAATTTATCAAAAATATATTTCCTATTAGCCCTAAAATAAATTTTGCATTCTGGGTACTAAGTAAATTTTTAATTGAATAAGAATTTTTTTTATTTTATATTACCATCATTTTTTTCTTTATATTTCCACATATTATTTAAAAGGGTTATTTTTTTCTAAGATGTAAAAAAAACTTTTGTGATTTATTAAAAATATTATTTTTTTTATCTAAAAATTTTAATTATTTTTTAAAAATAAAAAAAACTTTATTTGTTTATAAATAAATTTTTTTTATAAATTTTTTGTTATAACAAATAATGTGGAAGAAATTATAATAAAATTTTTTATTTGTACACCAATGATTGTTTGAGCAAACAACATATAAGAAAACAAAAATGCAATGAGATGATATTTTTAAATCGGATTTTTTTTTATTCCCAAATCAAGTTGAAGGAAAAATGGGAATATGAAATTTTTTACAGTTTAAATTTTTTAAAGATTTTATAAACTTTTAAGTGGGATGAAAATTTAATTGCTAATAAGAAAAAAGGTAAAAATTTTATAAAATTTAATTTTTCAAAAATTAATAAATTACTAATGAACATTTTCAAACATTTATTTAAAAATTTTTGAATCTTTATTATTCAACCAAAAAAATTATCATGGAAAAAATATCTTTAAATAAT
>NC_069485.1:20650040-20665276 GCF_026875155.1 Cherax quadricarinatus
TTTTATTTTTATTAATATTTTAATTTTATTACTTTTATTATTTAAAATTATAAGACCATTAGGATACATATAAAAAACATCATTGTTATATTCACTAAAAAATATTTCATTATCATCTATACCAAATGCTAACCATTTTGTTACGTATACTTTTTTAACATCATTTATTCTTCTATATCTTTTAATAAAAGTTGACGAAAATATGGTTTAATGGTTGGTAATTTAACTGGTAAAAGTTTCCTAAATAATTTTAAATGTTTTATGAAAACTTCTATTAAATCAAAATGCAGTGTTAATGCATTGTATTCATCACATTCATTTTTAACATACCATAATTTATAAAGTTGATGGTTTTTTTGGCATTTTAAAGTAATTTATAAGAAAATTCATATATTGTGAATTAAAATGAAAAGAGTTGTTTATTTTTATGTACATGTAAATAGATTTATTTATGTCATTTCTCTTTCTGTATATCATTTGATAAAACTTTGAAGCATGTATAATAGTTTCATATAAATTTAATATAATTTTCTCTTTATATTTTAATGAATTAATGAGAAATAACCATAAATCAACAACATTATTATAATGATCAATAATAAATGTTTCAGTTCTATCAAAAGTAGTTGTTTCATATTCCCATTTTTTAATTAACATGTAATTTTTGGTTGATATTACAGGATTAAATATACCCATACTAAAAAACCATTACATGTTAACCCTGACATGTCATATA
Organism: Cherax quadricarinatus; assembly: GCF_026875155.1. NCBI lineage: Eukaryota > Metazoa > Arthropoda > Malacostraca > Decapoda > Parastacidae > Cherax > Cherax quadricarinatus. Next base: position 20,650,777 of record NC_069485.1, read on the forward strand.
TTTTATATAAAATTAAATCAGATCTACTTAAATTATTTAAATATTCATATTTTTCTTCCATTTCCATTTTAAAAGTAAAATAATTTTCTAATTTATGAAAAATTTCAGTATAAATTACTAAAAGTCTAATTAAGTTATATCTTAAAGGGACATTTCTCAAATTTTTAATCATTATTAATTTAATTTTTTCATCTAAATTAACCCTTTCAGGGTCCAAGGCCCAAATCTGGAGTCACACACCAGTGTCCAAGAATTTTCCAAAAAAAAATTTGTTATTTTTTCTTATGAAATCGTAGAGAATCTTTTTGTGAAGGTAATAAAACAAAAAGTACGAAATTTGGTGGAAAATTGACGAAATTATGCTCTCGCAAATTTTGATGTGTCAGCGATATTTACGAATCGGCGATTTTGCCGACTTTGACTCTCATTTTAGGCCAATTACATTATTCCAATCAACCAAATTCTTAGCTATTTCACTAGTATTACTTCTATTCTATCGATTGAGCACAAGAAATTGCCAAGTCAATTGTTTCAACTACAAAATAAAGTGATCGGAAATTGTTAATTTGGCCAATTTAACACAAAGTTCAAAATATTCCAATTTCAAAATAGGGTCCAGAATGAACAATGTAGGCATTCCTGGCACTAAACTAACATTTCCTCTGTTCATTAGTTATGTTTTGAGGCTTTACAAATAAATTCCATTTTGATTTTTTATTCACATAATGAATTTTTATTCACACCAAAAAATAGAAGATTTACTGTTATGCAATACTGTAATAATTGTATAAATATCATCACCATATTTGTGAATGTATATTAGACCCACCAGCTGACGTGTATTAGACGTGTGAGGTCGTTTGTTTACTCTTGAATATCGGCAAAAATTTAACATTTCTGCTACTTTGAGCTCAGTTTCAAGCCATTTCCAGTGCTAAAACCAATCAAAGTCATCTCCATTTCTGTAATATGTCTTCCATTCTATCAATGAGACCAAGAATCGCAAATACACCTATAAAAAACATATGAAAAAAACACTGCAAAGTTGCTGTTTTTAATCGAAAAATCATGATTTCATTTTTTTTCTCTCATTATACACAGTGTGCTGCAGGATCTGTTTTATGTGGTGCACACATACCACATAGATGTATTCTCTCATATCTAGGCCCAAATGTACCACTCACAGTTTATCAGAGTGAGCTGAGCTCATGGCGTAATCTACAGTTTGGACCCTGAACGTAAAGCCGTAGATCTATGGGACGGACCCTGAAAGGGTTAAGGTTCCAATTAATTAATTTAACATTTTTATTATATTTTCTTATATCATTTAAATTTATTTTATCAAACGTACCTGATAAATTAAATTCAAATAAAGTTTCATTATGTAATGGTGATGGTGAATTTATTTCCTGAGACGTATCTGATGAATTAAATTCACGTAAAGTTTCATTATGTATTGGTGACATTAATGATATTAAACTGGAACGTGATTGTGTGACCGTGAACGAGAACGAGAAGATATTTCAGATATAACTAATGGATTAGGTTTTATTATTTCTTCAATATCTGATTCTGTTAAATTATGTGGTAGATTAAGATCTAAATTTATTATTGGTGAAATTGAACAAGAACGAGAATGAGAATGAGAACGAGAATATGCTAAATGGTGATTTATCAATATTCATTTTTTTCTTTTAATAAAATTCTTCTTATTTATTTAAATCTTTCTATATATACTGTTTTTCTTTTTTCAATGTAAAAAAAACATTACTTAAGTCTAAATAAAGAAATTTCTTTACACTGTTTTTAAAAACGATTTCTGTCAATTGCAGCATTAATCCACATTTTACTACTTTTCTTTTTTTTTCTGATAAGCATATGTCCAAACATGAAGATGGTGTATTTTTACATATGGATTAAACTAATATGTTTTCTATCAGACATAGTTGTTAGTTTGTTAATATTAATATTTTTTTATAATTATATTTTTTTAATTAATTTTCAAACTTTACATTTCTTTCTTCTTTGTAAATGATTTAATATTGGTTTAATAATTTTTTGTTGAATTTTTATATAAATGTAAAAGAGGTAATTTTACTCTATTCTTTTTGTATTTTTTAATATTTGATTTTTTTAGATGATGCTGATGCTAATGTAGACTGTTTTCATTTTCTATTTTTCTTTTTTTTTTTGAAATGATATTGATGATAATGTTTGTTTTTGTTTCCTATTTTTCTTTTCTTTTGGACATGATAATGAAAAACGATAATGATAGTTTTTTTGTAGCTTTTATTTTTTTATTTTTTTATTTTTCTTTTAGATAATGATGCATTGTAGATTTTGATTGTTTTCTTTTTTTTATTTTTCTTACTCTTTGTTTCTTAATGGAATTACTGAAAAATGATGATGATGAATGTTTTCTTTTTTCTTTTTATACTTGTTTTTAATTCATTGGGAATCGAAGATATTATATTCCATCTCTATCATCACCATATTTGTAATATTTATAATAAATTTAAAATAATTTCCTTTTCAAAAGTATTATCATTTATTAATAAATTAGGATTTAATATTTTTTAAGGGACAGAATGCAATAAATGTCGTTTTTTTTTTCAAAATTAGGTTCATTATTTTTATTAATTTTATCTAAAGCAATGACTAATCGTAATGAAGTTTTTTAAAATTATTTCAGGTATATTTTTTTGCTGTTTGGTAATATCATCAGGAAATATATTTTTATTAAATCTGTAATTATTTTATAATTATAATAAGGTGTTCAAATAGGTACAAACACTTTTTTTAATTAAATCTTGGTCTTTATTTTCAAAATTAAAAAAAAAATAATTATATTATATAATATGTTGTTTTTAATATATTATTTTTATAATAATTTTCATTCTTAGTAAGAATTTGTGAACCATAAGTTAATTAAAAGTGTTTTATAAATTACTTCGAATCCTCTGTCATTAATTTATTTGCTCTTTTAGATTTTGTTTTTAAAATTTTCATCAAACATAATTTTATCAAATTTAATATATCGAAAATTAATTAAATTTATAACGCATTTTTGTTCGAGTAAAGCAGCTAAATAATATATTTAAATAATGCAATTTGGTTTTCATCATGAATTATATTGTCATAAATTTTTATGTTAACTTCTTTTTCAGAATTAAAAGGTAATAAATAAATTAAACGTGCTAAATTAAATTTTAAAGGCATTGTTTTTAAACCAGGAAATGTTTTTTTTTAAATTTAATAGGTTCATTAGAAGTTAATTTGATTAAAATTATTTTTATAGATTTGTTTCATATGAAAGTTCGCTGATTTTTTTATTATTAATTCCTTTTTTTTAAATTAAAATTAAAAATATACTATTTTAAATAACTTTTTATATAAAAAAAAAAATGACTGTAATAATTACTTTAATTTGAAATTAAAGATAAACTAAACATATCTTTAATTAATTACCAGAATTCCCTGTTTAAATACCATCAAGTATTAATAAATAAAATGTAAAAATATTGATTCTTTTGATATTGAGAATTGAAATTATAAAACTAAAAAATATGCCATTAAGATATAATTTAATGGGATTAACTATATTAAAATTAATAAATATGGTTATAATTTAAAAAATATTAAATTTAATTATTCAATTATGATTTAGATGATTATGATTTAATAAAATTAAAAAAATTATGATAGTCAGGTTAACATTTGGTAATCATTTAAAATGGGGATTAATTTCATATACAATTCGATACAGATCATTCTAATATTTCAAAGGGAAAATGAGATTGATTATTTAAACTGTTATTGATTAAGGGTTATTTCTATTGATTCTAATGAAATTTCAAAATATTTATATGAAATTAATTTTAACAACTAAATTTTAAAAAGGAAATTAACCCTTTGACTGTCGAAGGGCCAAATCCTGAAGTTGCTTCTGGTTCCGCAAATATTCAAAAAAAAAAATTATTTTTCTTATGAAATGATAGAGAATCTTTTCCCCCGATTGTAAAGACACCAAAAAAAACGAAATTTATGGAAAACTGACGGAATTACGCTCTCGCGAAGTTTTGCGACTTCGGCGATATTTAAAAATGGAAATTTCGCCCACTTTGAGCCCTATTTCGGCTAATTTCCGTTTTTCAGTCACCAAAACTCTAATATTTCTTCAGAACTCTATTTTTTCTATCGATTGAGTACAAGAAACTGCCCATTTACCGATTTAAAACTACCCAATAACATGGTCAGAAATTTGCAATTTGGCCAATTTCACGAAAATTAAAAAAATATAAACAATTTCAAAATAAGGTCCAGAATGACATGCAGACATTCCTGGCTCTAAAATAACTTTTCTTTGTTCATCAGTTCATGTCCCCGGTCCCTGTGATAATTACTCTTGCTTTTTTTTTTGAAATTTTATTCAAACAAAAAATAAAAGATTTACTGTTATGCAGACTACTGCAATACTGAATAAATTGTAAAAATTACATCAACCCATTCATGACTGCGTATTAGAATGGCTTTTTGGACATTTATTGGACAATGACATCATTTGTTCACTTTTGAAATCGGCAAAAATCAAACATTTCCTGTACTTTGTGCTCCATTTCCAGGTTCTTTTTATAGTAAAATTAATCAAAATCACCTCTATTTTTTTAAAATTATAGTTTCCATTCTATAAAATTTGAGACCAAAGAAAACGAGAATCAAAACCCACAAATACTATACGAAATAGACCAAAAAAGCCCGGCATTTTAATTAAAAAAAACGGTCGATTTTTTTTTCTCATTATGCACTGCGTGCTCCAGGATTTTTTTTATGTGGTGCACACCGACCACACAGACCCATTCTCTCACATGTGGGCCTACTAGCTTTCTCCTGCCTGATTTAAAAGACCGCTAGAATTTATGAGTATATATACGTCAAACCGGTCCCTTTTGCAAACGTATATATACGGCCGCGACAGTCAAAGGGTTAAATGATAAAAAAAGCATTTACTAAACCTATATTAATGTATTTAAAAATAAAAATATATTTCATTTTAGCCCAAACACTTACTTGTTTATGTTAATAATTAAATTGAAGGAAATACCTAAAAATTTGGGTTTAAAACAAATACTGAAATATCTTTTGAAGTGCAGCAACAATGCATATACAATTAATAGAGGTTTTTCAAAGTATAATTAAACCTATTAGAGAACATGGCCTATTAAATTACCTAAAGATATTAATACTAATATACAGTGTTATCATAAATTAAATATTGATAAATTGTATGTGTCACAAAATTTAGCTCTTATGAATAAGACTAATAATTCTTATGAATTTTTTAAATGATTTTAACTAAAGAATATGGTTATATTGAAAATACGATGTTTTTAAATTATATTCAAATGGATTAAATAAAAAAAAACAAGATTTATATTTATTTGATAAAAATCAATAAAATTTTAAAAACTTTGTGAAAATGGGGAAAAACATATTTATATTTGTAATAACAAAAAAAGAAAAAATACATAAAAATTATTATTTTTTACATTCATTTAAATTATATATTATAAAATTATATCTCCTCTTAAAGACAATTCTTTATTACAATGACATTTATTAAAATTACTATTATTTTTATTGTAGACATTATCATAAATATCTTTATTAATTACTTTAGGAATTATTTCTTTATATTTTATCACCTAATTTATTACATATATTTGTAGTTGATAATAAATTTTTATTGCATTAGGTGCAGTCTTTTGTTTATTACTTGCTGGAATATCCGAATAAAAAAACGAATCAAGATTGCGTAAATAAAGAATCAATTTTCCTTCAATTACTCCCAAATCAGCTATATAAAATGAATTATGGCATTAACAGGTATTTTACTTTCTATTGTATCTTTTAAAGTTTCACTATAAATATGGAACTTGATGAAGTCCAATACCGTATATTAGAATTTTTTAAAAAATAAATTACCTTAAGGGGTTGTAAATAATTTACCATTACTAGAAACAGTTTCTTTAGCTACAAATGGACAAAACTGAACTCCAAGTGAAATACATGCTTTAAAACATTCATTAATAAAAAATCTTTCCATCATCACCATAATATTTTGCAGCTAAAATTTTTCGAAAATTTTTATAGTACATTGTTTATTCTTATGAGGCTGGACATACATAGCAGCACTCCATTTCCCTTTACCTTTATCATCTATATTTATTTTATCTTTATGATTGGCTTTTCAAATTTTTTTAAAGGTAATATTAAAAATTTTTAAAAAAATTGTATTAAATACTTTCATTAAACTCTATACCAGATATTTTATTAGGTACAGTTGAAAAGCTTTTTCAGATCCACCGAAACTAAGTAGCATTTAACTCTATCAACCTAATTTGTAACCTTTTCAAATACTCATCATTAATTTTAAATCGTCTAAAAATTTCCAACTTTGGTTGTTATTATCCTTTCAGAAAGATGTATAATTTGTATCATTGGTTATACTGAAGCTTCAAAATCTTTTAAATTTTAAATTTTAGGGTTTGTGATAATTTTCTTCTAATTCTTGAATGGTAGTCACTGTATCATGATTATAATTAGGTGGTTCTTCGGGGAATAATGCATAAGGAGATTCTATTGCTTTATCTAACATTTCTACGACCATATTTTAAAGCATCCTCTTCTTTATTCACTAAATGTAAAGTATTATAAAATAATTCTTGTTGTTCTTGTTGAAGCAAAGATTGTGGTGGTTGTGGTGTTTGAATTTGGAAGAGAATACATTTGTTTTTGTGTTTTTTGATGGTATTGATGTTGATTGAGAAGGAGAGGGAGGAGGTAGCATTTGTCGTTGTTGTTGCAAAGCTTTATAATAAGATGTTGTTGCGATTGAATTCATTTTATTATTAATTACAATTGAAAATTCTTATATATTATAGAAAAAAAATTAAAAAAAAAAGTAAAGGAAATTTTCTCTAATGGTGATTCTAAATTTTTTTTGTAATGCTACAAAAGGTAATACAATTAACCATTTATCATTATTATTATTATTATTATTATTATTATATATTTGAGGTAAGAGTACTAGATCCTTTACATTTTCAATATTATATACAAAACCTAAAAAAGCCCTAATTTCATCAAATGTAGTTAATGAAAATATTGTATTGGAAGAAGAAGAAGAAGAATTCACAGCACAGGCTGGAATTAGTCTAGTAAATTTAGCAATAGTACATGTTAAAAAGTAGAGATATCTTTGAAAATTATTAAATATTTTCTTTTGAATATCTGAATTTAAAGTAGCCCACATTTTTCCTTCATTATAATGCAAAGTAATATTAAGAATAAAAGAATAATTATTTTTACAACGTTTTTTTACTACTGTATTTGATACTATATTTTCTATTGAATTCTCTTTTCTATCTTCTTCCAACCACCACCATTTATTTATATTACTAAAGATGAACTATAAAAAAAAAGGGTTTAAAACATAATTGTTATAAAAAAGCAGGGAATAATGTAGACAAATCAATTTTTAAAAGATGATGATGAAAATAACTTGCACATACTTAAATTACAAACTGTTTATCCTTGATTAACATGTTTCTGATAAAGATTATATCTCTCATTTGTTTGATAATTAATACTTAAATTTTCCATACAATATGATTGACAATGTTAGTTTTAATAAGAGCATTAATAGTTTGACCTACATCTGCAATTAAACCCATAGACCCATTCACAGTTTGAATTTATATTTAAATAAAAACTATCGGACAAATAAAGGCACTTTTTGGTAAATGTTTAATTTGAGGAATAAGAAGGATTTATTATATAATAAGAAATATGAGTGCCTGCTTCTGATTTAAAAAATCCAGGGTTTTTTATTCTCAATTTTTATACCTAAAACCAAAAGTTAATACAAGTTGTCGATTTATAAGTATGAAGTGGTGCGAATTTTAATTGTTTTTTTTAAATCACCATTCAGAATATACATTAATTTTTTTAATATTATTAATTATCATTTTCCATTATAATATTATTAAAACCAATCAGTAATTAATTTTTATACATTCTAACAAGAGAAGATGGTTATTATCATCAGAATTATTATTGTTATTATTATTATCTCGTAAAATAATAAGTATCTGTTGAATTATATTATTCATATCACTATGATTTTTTAAATTTATTTTTCTTTTTAAACCCACTTTTTACACTTATTTCCAACTTCATATTCTTGAATTGTCATATAAAGTTTTTTTTTGTGCTAAAAACTAATACACCAAGAGAATTTTCAAAGCTAACTTAAGAAAATCAGAAAAGGGTAAGTGTTTTCTCAAATTTTGATTGTATAATGTTGCTAATTCTTCCCCCGTACCTAATGAACGAGGCACTTTTAAAAGATGGAATCGGTATCTCCGTACAAAGTTTGTGTTTTCAGATAATTCTTCGTAAAAATTTCGCACCCTATTTAAATGATAACGACCATAAGCTGTTACCATTCCGGTTTCTAAAGCATCGGTAAAAGATGCCAATGAAGCCATTGCACCATAAATTGAATTCACCATAATTTTAAGAGCATTTGCTTGAGTTATCATTCCATTTTTTTTCATAATACTTCATTCATTCACTAGTCTTTCACAAAATTTTTTGAAAGGGTGATTCTGTATAGGAACGATCCTCTTTAACTTTTACACTAATATAAATAGAATAAGGATCTTCTTCCATTTTAATATATGAAATCTTCTGTATCAACTTCAGAAATTTTATCTCGAGGAATACGCATTACAAATCCTCGATTTAAATTGTAATCTCTAATTATACTGGGATACAGTGATGCAAAATCAAAAACATAAAGAGCTTCAGTTTTGAAGATACATGTACACCTTTTTAAAAGGCTCTAAACTTCAGCACCTTTGTATGTATTTTTTTCCCCTATCCATATTATGACATTGAGTCGTAGACAGTACATAATATTTAACCCTTTTGAGGGTTGAAAAGGCCCTCTCCGAAACTCGTTCTCAGGTCGGCCAAATTTCAAAAAAAAAAAATTATTTTTTCTTATGAAAAAATAGAGTTTTTTTTCTCACAAAATAGGATAAACAAAAAAATTTTACCATCAATACTTACGGAGATATGGATGCATAAAATTTTTGCAGAAAATGACCCGCGTATGGCAACAGCGGCGACTGCCGCTCACCCCGGTAAAATTTAGTTTACTTGTATTTGAAGGTTTGTTTTTTTTTTTCACTATTTTTTTTTTTCACATAACTTATGTGGCCTATGAGACCAAAGTAAGGTGCAATGTAATATATACACTCTTTGTATACAACACAATAAGCACACAAACATAATTATCAATATATTGTTAACAAAACTTGTTTACAAAAACAAACAATAAAAAACATTGTTTATTATTATTGTTCTATAATATATAAACCAATATCAGTCACTGAACATATTCCTATTAGTTCTGCTGCTTGTGGAACTCGGAAAAATGGTGTCATACACAATGGTGTTTTATTTTCTCCCTCATTCTATCTCTTTCAATCTATCTCTCTCTTGCTATCTGTCTGTCTTTTCTCTGTCTCACAGGTACACATAAAACAAGTATACATAGTATAAATTACCTAGGATAACCCAAGAAATCCAGACAAAGTGCTATACTCTGCTTGAAGATGTGAGTAAAAGTGATGACACAGTCTTGTGGCTCTCTGAGACAGAGAGCTAGACGGATAGACAGGGAGCTTGACAGACAGACAAATAGACAGACAGAAATGTTAGGGGTACCAGTACCAGTGTACTAGTGTTCCACCCTCATCCTCCTCTTTTTCCCTTTCCTCCTCTTCCCCCTCATCCTCCTCTTCTTCCTCTTCCCCTCTTCCCCCTACTCTTCCTCCTCTTCCCCCTACTCTTCCTTTCATACTCTTCCTCTTCCTCTTCCTCCTACTCTTCCTCTTCCTCCTCCTCCTTTCCTCCTCCTCCTCTTCTTCCTCTTCCTCCTACTTTTTCCTCTTCCTCCTACTCTTCCTCCTCCTCCTCCTCCTCCTCCTCTTCTTCCTTTTCCTCCTCTTCCTCCTAATCTTCCTCCTACTATTCCTCTTCCTCCTCCTCTTCCTCTTATTCCTCTTCCCCCTACTCTTCCTCTTCCTCCTCCTCCTCTTATTCCTCCTCCTCTTCTTCCTCTTCCCCCTATTTTTCCTCATTTCCTTCTCCTCCTCCTCCATAGTGTAAATTACCAGGAGTCGGCAGCTGTCAAAATAAACATATTTGTCTCATTATTCACTCCCCCCTCCTGCCTGTCAAAAAAAAATGGGGTCAGATGCTGCTTCCCTTCCCTCCATTCTATCTAATATCTTTCTCCTCATCTATCTGTTTTTATTTCCTTCTCACAGGTACAATATATACAAGTATACATAGTTAAATTACCTAGATAACCCAAGAAACCCAGACAAACGTGTTTTACTCTGCTTGAAGTTTTTGGAGTAAAAGTGATGACCTGTCTTGTGGCTCTCTGAGACAGAGAGCTAGAGGGAAATAACGGGGAAAGCTTGACAGCAGGCAAATAAAGACAAAATGTTAGTTTTACCAGCAAAACAAAGGGAGGGCAATGTTTATCTCTCTTTTGGCCATCAGCCCCTCCCCTCATTTTACCTCATCAATGTCAGCACTTACGTGTTATCTCCCCTTAATTTTGGGTTTCTGTCATGGGTGAAATTTTATTATTACCTATTATATTATTAGTATTATATTAGGTATTATTATTATTTTGTATTATTATTTTATGTTTTATTATATTATGTATTTATTTATTTTAAATTATTATTATTATTATGTATTTTGTTTCATTACGTATCTTCTTCTTTCCTCCTCATCTATTCTTTTTTCCTCCTCCTCCTCCTCCTCTTCTTCCTCCTCCTCCTCCTCCTCCTCCCTTCTTCTTTCTCCTCTCTCCTCCTCTTGCCTCCTCCTCTCTTGCCTCTTCCTCCTCTTGCCTCTCCTCCTCTTGCCTCCTCCTCCTCTTGCCTCCTCCTCCTCTGCCTCCTCCTTTTCTGCCTCCTCCTCCTCCTCCATTCTTGGAACAAGTTTGAAGAGCTTGTAGTTCATAATCACTATCACTATCATCATCAATGCTCACATCTGAGTCTGGGATTTTGGAAAATAGGAGTTTCCTCTTTGATTCTGGTACAACTGAACGTGAACAAGATGGCCCAGCACCAGAGGTGGAAGGGTGTGGTTGTCTGGGTTTTTCCTCACTATTACCCATATTATGGTCATTAGTTTCGGTCAAACCTCACCAGAACCTTGAAACTCATCTTCACTGTCACTTCCATCTGTATTTAGAACTGTCACTTGGGAACAAAAGTGTCCCAATTCGCCGAGGAGTGAGGAACTTCTTTCCATAGGGCACGGTTTGGGAAATTTTGTACTATGATGGCATTCCCACCAATGCACCACGGGGTCCCAGATTTTTTCCTACTGCGCACACCCACCAAAGAGACTCATTCTCTCACATCTAGGCTTATCAGCCTTTTCCTGTGAGATTTGAGGCCGCTAGAATTTATGCGTACTAGTACGACAAAAATCCCTACGCGTAAGACATACTAGTACGACCAAAACCCTCAAAGGGTTAAGCGTATTTTCTCGACCAACTTCATAATTAATATTTGAATAATAAGATGCTTTTCCTGAATAAGCAAATTAAAATCAATTGGTGCAATGTATATTGAATTAAAAGTATTTATAATATAACGTTTAACAATAGTTGTTGAATTTGGACCTAAACAATCATTAGGATTAAGATAAAGCCATTCTTGATAAACCCATAGTAATTCTTACTGTATTTAATATTCCATTTAATTGAGTAACTAAATCAACATCTATAGTACAGTAATTGAGAAAATTTTCAAAAAAAAATGGATCTGGTTCTATATTTTCATATTCGAGATATTTATACATTAGATTTATATTGGTAATATTAAAATTTGGCTTTCTTCGATCTAGAAGAGCTTCAGCACAAGCATCTAGACTATCAGAAGGAGGTTCAACATATTTTCCTATGGGAAAATATTTTTTACGGCACATCATAACGTTGATATTTAATATCCAAGCTGGAGTCATATAAGGAATTAAACTCATATCATAGCAATAAGATTTAAGACGATACTCATTATTAAATATATGTCCAGGTAGAATTCCATGAAATAAAGCTCGTCTAAAAAGAAAAGGATGATCAAATCCATCTGTATTATATCTAGTGGCAAATATATACTGAGGATTACTAAGAATTTCTAAAGATCTATTTAATACTTTCTTTTCAGTTTCATAAAATTCAATTTCAGCAGAAATTCCATCCTTAGTAATAATAGATTTTTTAAATTCTTTACAATTAGGATAATATACAACTAATAGAGTTTCTAAGTTTGTTAATTTAGTAGGATATTCAGGATAAATAACTGTAGCTATTTGGAATGAAGTAACTACTAATTGATCATGAGGACTATCACCACGAGGTATAACACCAGATAAATCATGTCGACTAGCTTCAATATCAAATGAGAGTATACGATATGGTGGAAAAAATTTATCAATATCACTGCTAAAAAATTGAAGAGAATATTTTCCTTTAGATTCTTCAACAATTTTAAATAATCCTCTGGATTGAAAATTTTCATTTAAATTTCGTTGATAATCAAAAAAACACTGATAAGAATCAAAATATTTTCCCATAGCATAAATACCAAAAGGATACTAATTATATTTAAATAAATTATATAAACGTAAACATTGCTGATGTCCTTTACAATAAAGTCGTGCAACATAACCTCGATAATTTTCCTCTTTAAGATCATTAAGAGAAGATTCACCCATAATTAAATGACCATTATAGTTATTTTCATTTTCAATTGTATAACTGTTAATTAATCCTTTAACTTGTAAATTAATAATACTTTTCAAAAAACGTTGTCTATCACGAGTAACAATAACTAAATGAATATAATCAGAAGCATCAAAAACAACTCTTACTGGATCAGTAGCACCAGTAATTTTACTTCGACCCAATTTCATTTTTAAAGAATCTATAATATTAAATGAAACAGGAATTCCATAAAATTCTTCTAATTCTTCATTCCATGCATATATGCATATATAGTCTAAACTCGATAATTTTACCAGTTGTGGTTTCATTTGCAATTAAAAAAATATATAATTTTAATTTTAAATGTTACTTTAAATATTTTATTTTATTATACGCCGCGATTACCACCAATTGCAGGGTTGGCCCGAAAAAAACGAATACTTTCAACCATCATTCACTACATTCAAATGTCTTTGCAATTAGGGGCTTTACACTAAAGTTTTATAAACTGCAACATTAAACACCCTCCTTCAGATCAGGCACTGTACTTCCATCTACAGGACTCAAGTCCGGCCCCTGGTTTCCCTGAAATCCCTTTCATAAATGTTACTTTGCTCACACTCCAACAGCACGTCAAGTATTAAAAACCATTTGTCTCCATTCCACTCTATCAAACACGCTCAAGCATTGCCTGCTGGAAGTCCAAGCCCTCGCACACAAAACTCTTTTACCCCCTCCCTCCAACCCTTCCCAGGCCGACCCCTACCCGCCTTCCTTCCACTACAGACTGATAACTCTTGAAGTCATTCTGTTTCGCTCCATTCTCTCTACATGTCCGAACCACCTCAACACCCTTCCTCAGCCTATGGACAACAGTTTTTGGTAATACCGCACCTCTCCTAACTTCCAAACTACGAATTCTCTGCATTATATTTCATACCACACTTTGCCCTCAGACATGACATCTAAAAACACTGCCTCAGCCTTCTCCTCGCTGCAACATTCATCACCCACGCTTCACACCCTTATAAAGCGTTGTAAAACTATACTCTCATACATTCCCCTCTTGTGCCTCCAAGGACAAGTTCTTTGGTCTCCACAGACTCCTAAGGCACCACTCACTCTTTTTCCCTCATCAATTTCTATGATTCAACCTATCTTTCAATAAGCCATCCGCTGACTACGTCACTCCCAAATATCCCGAATACGTTCACCTCCTCCATATCTCTCCCTCCAATCTGATATTCAATCTTTATCACCTAATCTTTGTTATTTCATAACTTACTCTTTCCTGTATTCACCTTTAATTTTCTTCTTTTGACACCCTACAAATTCATCCACAATCTCTGCAATTCTCTTCAGAATCTTCCCAAGAGCACAGTGTCATCAGCAAAGAGCAGCTGTTGAACTCCCACTTTGTTGTGATTCTTTATCTTTTAACTTCGCTCTTGCAGAGCATTATTATCTACTTTAACCCATCTATAAATCTATTAAACAACCAGGTGACATCAACATCCTTGTCTAAGGCCTCTTTTACTGGGAAAAAATTTAAATATTATATAAAATAAAAAAAATAGTTATTAAACTGCCCAAAAGTACATTTTATTTTTTTTTATTGAAAAAAAAACTGACACT
>NC_069485.1:20665776-20686979 GCF_026875155.1 Cherax quadricarinatus
ATATTTCACCTACATTTTCCTTTTTTATAAGAACCTGCTGTCATTTCCACGAAAACATGAGAATTCTTGTAAGCCATACGCACCACTAATTCATAAAAAACAGCATTTATCTTTATTGACAAAGATGTGGTACAGGTGGTCAACCTTATCTAAATCCACCTTGAAGTTTTCTGATTCCTCTAAATGCCAATATTCATTTTCTTAAATTGAAACTTCATGTTTAAACGTATTCTGATATTTGAGAGCATTACCCACCATTTTCTCAATTTCAGAAACTGTAGTTACTTCTGTAATTAAAGATTTAATATTTCTTGGTATTTCTTCAAAACCTTCTTCAGAATCTGAAATACCGCTATCACTATCACTGTCACTATCATCTGAAAAGTGAAGATTATCATCCAAAATCTCCATCTGTTCAAATTCATCAAGTTGTCCTATTTCGTCCAGTCTTCCTTGTAGATTCATTCTTCCTTGTAGGTCCAAATGTTCTAAATCTTCCAATAATCCTTGTAGATTCATCCTTCCTTGTGGGTCTTTATGTTCTAGTTCTTCTAGTATTTCTATGGAGAGAGGTTCCATTTTAGATAAATGTGGAGCTAAGGAAGAAGATAAGTTAACCCTTCTAAATCCCATCTGACAGAACTTAACTTTATATAGCATATATTTCCTCACTCCTCCTCCTCCTCCAATTTTCCTAACTTCAAGGGGAGGAGTTCAAGGGGAGGAGTTTCAAAAACTTGTTGAATAGTTTAGAATATTTTGTCATCGATTGGTGTATCTACACACAATTTTAATTATTCTTACTATTTCAACAGGAGGAGCTTAGATATCTATCTTTTTCCAAAAAAGTTAGTCTTCATTGTTACAAATTGTGTCATGTCATTTTCACAAACACATCACAGTTTTATACCTTATAAAAAATAATAATTTTTTATTTTTAGTAGTAATAGCTAATTTTCTAGACACAAATCCATTTCAAAAAGGTTCTTCAAAATGATATGATTACTTCTTCCTTTATCCCAGTTTTTGTAATCTTCTTTAGCCATACTAATGTCAATGAATTCATTCAAATTCTCTGTTATAATACTAGGAAGAAGAGCCTTTGGATAATAGTTAAGTTTGATTTTGTGGTCTATAATAAACTTATTTTTTTCCTCATATGGTAGTATATTGTACCCGTCTTCTTGAAGCGAACTAAGGATAAGGTCTTTATTATTGTAATTATTAGTTCCTGTGGTATATAAAAAGATATTTGGATTGAAAGTAATGTACACAGGGCCAGATTACCGCATAGGCAAACTAGGCATTTGCCTAGGGCCCTGCACATTTGTGGGCCCCACGGTCGAAGGGGTTCAGGGGCTCATCCAAGACTGCGCACATGGTGCAAGTGCAAAGAGGTCCCTACCTAAAAAGTTCAAGTGTTTGGAGAGTAAAATTGATTTTTAAAATTAATCAAAACAAAAATAAATAAAGAAATAAAATAAAAATAAACCTAACCATAGATGGCAACACTCAACACGCCTTTGTTTACATCAGAACAGCTGTGTTTTCCCGCTAATGGGTGAGTATGGGAGATTCCTCTCCAATTTTCTGTAGTAATTACACATTATCTAGACTTGTACTGTGACAAATTAACTGAAGTGTTGTTGATAGACATTGACATGTATGGATAAATGTTTGTTTTCGCCTCTAAATGTTAAGGGAGGTACCTGATAGGGTTACTTGACCAGTAAAGATGCATTTTTTGGTAAAAATACTGTAAAGAAAAACCTAAAAACACAAACTGGCTTCTGTTTGTAGGTTTTAAAAGCACTTTGTCCTGTCTTTAAGTCTTTATCATTTCAATAACAGATCTCAATTGATTGATGTTCTACATCACTTCCGTCGCAAATGCGTAGTTTTCAAGTTATGATGGAAGTGATGTAGAACATCAATTAATTTACTACAGTGGAGATGTCATGTCTGAGAGCAATGTGTGGTGTGAATATAATGCAGAGAATTCGTAGTTTGGAAGTTAGGAGGAGGTGCAGGATTACCAAAACTGTTGTCCAGAGGGCTGAGAAAGGGTTGTTGAGGTGGTTCAGACATGTAGAGAGAATGGAGCGAAACAGAATGACTTCAAGAGTGTATCAGTCTGTAGTGGAAGGAAGGCGGGGTAGGGGTCAGCCTAGGAAAGGTTGGAGAGAGGGGGTAAAGGAGGTTTTGTGTGCGAGGGGCTTGGACTTCCAGCAGGCATGCGTGAGCATGTTTGATAGGAATGAATGGAGACAAATGGTTTTTAATACTTGGCATGCTATTGGAGTGTGAGCAAAGTAACATTTATGAAGGGGTTCAGGGAAACCGGCAGGCCGGACTTGAGTCCTGGAGATGGGAAGTACAGTGCCTGCACTCTGAAGAAGGGGTGTTAATGTTGCAGTTTAAAAACTGTAGTGTAAAGCACCTTCTGGCAAGACAGTGATGGAGTGAATGATGGTGAAAGTTTTTCTTTTTCGGGCCACCCTGCCTTGGTGAGAATCAGCCAGTGTGAAAATAAATAAATATATATATATATATATATATATATATATATATATTATATATATATATATATATATATATATATATATATATATATGTATTTATACATATATATATATATAATATATATATAATATATATATATATATATATATATATATAATATATATATATATATATATATATAGATATATATACATATATATATATATATATATATATAAATATATATATATATATATATATATATATATATATATATATATATATATATATATATTATATATATATATATATATATATTATACCAGTAAATGTAATGTGTAGTAAATTATAAGGGTAAAGAATTAACTTAAAAAAAAAACCAGTGTATGGCATTATTTAAAAAAAAACAGTATATGGCATCACTTTATAAATAATAAAACTAAGTGAAATACTTCCTCTAGCTTTAATTACTTATTAGAATTCCTCAGAGTAACATTGCTTTAGCTAAACAGTAAGTATATATTATTTTTAAACCATAATGAATTATTTTAAATTTATTTATATTTAAATATTTTTTAGAAAAAATCAAATTTTATATTTTTTGTTTTTAGATTAGTGTGCCATGGATTCTACTAAATCATCAAAGCATAAGAAGAATATGAAAAAAAGAATGATGGAAAAAATATTTAAAAGAAATAATTCACCATTTAGTTCTGATTGCATCAAAAGTATCTTATGCATCATGTATGCTCTTGTAGAAAATGTAGCTAAACCTGGATCATTTAACACTACCATAAATGAAGTCTTCAAACTAAACAATATTCTAGAATTGACATTCCCCACCTATCCACCATCATGGGAGATCCTTGATAGTATCTCCAAAAATTTCCCAGGTTCAATGTCGAACTAGGAATTTTAACAGCAGTGACTCAAAAAACTTTACCATCTTCCTTCCCAAAAAACTAAGAATTGTAACAGTGACTCTAGAATGGAATTGTCAAGTACACCTCCTGTACACCCACCACAGTCAATTTACACCCATGAAAATTTAACTGAATGAAGGATTTTTATAATATTTTAATGATGGTCGTTGATTGGTTAGTTGGATCTTGTAAATGTTTTTGTATAACTAATTGGTTTCCCAAAAATTTAAATTTCTAATGCATCTTTCCACAATCATTAACCTCTAAATTGTCCAAACTAATTTACATTCACGTGCATAATGTTCTAAAAGTAGATCAGTTTTTAAAAAATATTTTACTTTTATTTTAAAATGTACTTTTGGACAGTTTAACCATAACAGGTATTTTCTTTTTTATTTTATATAATATTTAAAGTAATATTTAAAAATAAAATTATATATTTTTTAATTGAAAATGAAACTACAACTGGTAAAATTATCAAGTTTAGACGTATATGGATGTATGAATGGGATGTAGAAGTAGAAGAATTTTATGAAATTCCTGTTTCATTTGATATTGTAGATTCTTTAAAAATGAAATTGGATCAGAGTGAAATTACTGGTGCTACTGATCCAGTAATAGTTGTTTTTGATGCTTCTGATTATATTCATTTAGTTATTGTTACTTGTGATAGGCAACGTTTTTTGAAAAGTATTATTAATTTACAAGTTAAAGGATTAATTAACAGTTATACAATTGAAGATGAAAATAACTACACTGGTCATTTAATTATGGGTGAATCTTCTCTTAATGATCTCAAAGAGGAAAATTATCGAGGTTATGTTGCATGAGTTTATTGTAAAGGACATCAGCAATGTTTATGTTTATATTATTTATTTAAATATAATTATTATCCTTTTGGTATTATGCTAGGGGGAAAATATTTTGATTGTTATCAGGGGTTTTTTTTTAATTATCAACAAAATTTTAATAAAAATTTTTCAATCCAGAGGATTATTTAAAATTGTTGAAGAATTAAGGAAAATATTCGCTTCAATTTTTTAGCAGCGATATTGATAAATTTTTTCCACCATATCATATACTCTCATTTGATATTGAAGCTAGTCGACATGATTTATCTGGTGTTATACCTCGTGGTGATAGTCCTCATGTTTGATTAGTAGTCACTTCATTCCAAATAGCTACAGTTATTTATCCTGAATATCCTACTAAATTAACAAACTTAGAAACTCTATTAGATGTATATTATCCTAATTGTAAAGAATTAAAAAATCTATTATTACAAAGGATGGAATTTCTGCTAAAATTGAATTTTATGAAACTGAAAAGAAAGTATTAAGTAGATCTTTAGAGATACTTAGTAATCCTCAGTATATATTTGCCACTGGATATAATACAGATGGATTTGATCATCCTTTTCTTTTTAGATGAGCTTTATTTCATGGAATTCTACCGGGACATATATTTAATAATGAGTATCGTCTTAAATCTTATTGCTATGATATGAGTTTAGTTCCCTTTTTTGACTCCAGCTTCGATATTAAATATTGACGTTATGATGTGCCGTAAAAAATATTTTCCCATAGGAAAATATGTTGAACCTCCTTCTGATTTGTCTAGATTTTCTTGTGGGTGAAGCTTTCTAGATCGAAGAAAGCCAAATTTTTAAAATTACCAATATATATCTAAAGTATAAACATCTTAAAAATGAAAATATAGAACCCGATCAATTTTTTTTTTGAAAATTTTCTCAATTACTGTACTATAGATGTTGATTTAGTTACTCAATTAAATGGAATATTAAATATGGTAAGAATTACCATGGGTTTATCAAGAATGGCTGATCTTAATTCCAATGACTGTTTAGGTCCAAATTCAACAACTATTGTTATATGTTATATTATAAATACTTTTAATTCAATTATACATAGCACCAATTGATTTGAATTTTACTTAATTCAGGAAAAGCCCTCTTATTATTCAGATATTAATTATGAAGTTGGTCGAAAAAAATTTGCTTAAATATTATGTATTGTCTACAACTCAATGTCATTTAAAATGGATAGGGAGAAAAAAATACATACAAAGGAGCTGAAGTTTTAGAGCCTTTAAAAGGTGTACACATATCTTCTAAAAACTGAAGCTCTTTATGTTTTTGATTTTGCATCATTGTATCCCAGTATAATTAGAGATTACAATTTAAATCGAGGATTTGTAACACGAATTCCTCGAGATAAAATTTCTGAAGTGGATACAGAAGATTTTCATATATTACAAATGGAAGAAGATCCTTATTTATTTATATTAGTGTAAAAGTTTAAAAAGGATCGTTCCCATACAGAATCACCCTTTCAAAAAATTTGTGAAAGACTAGTGAATGAACGAGGTATTATGAAAAAAAATGGAATGATAACTCAAGCAAATGCTCTTAAAATTATGGGGAATTCAATTTATGGTGCAATGGCTTCATTGGCATCTTTTACCCAAAGCTTTAGTACCAGGAATGGTAACAGCTTAGGTCGTTATCATTTAAATAGGGCTCGAATTTTTTATGAAGAAAATGTCTGATAAAACTCAAAAATTTGTACGGAAATACCCATTCTATCTTTATAAAGGTGCCTCATTCATTTAGGTTTCAGGCGAAGAATTAGCAACATTATACAATCAGAATTTGAGAAAACACTTACCCTTTTCAGATTTTCTTAAGTTAGCATTTGAAAATTCTCTTGGTGTGTTAGTTTTAGCACACAAAAAATTATATGACAATTCAAGAATATGAAGTTGGAAATAAGTGTAAAATAAGTGGGTTTAAAAAGAGAATAAATTTAAAGAATCATAGTGATATGAATAATTAATTTAACAATACTTATTATTTTATGAGATAATATAATAATAATTTAAAAATAATAATAATAATTAAAAAATTTAATAATAATAATAATTCTGATGACCATCTTCTCTTGTTAGGGAAAGTATAAAAAAATTAATTACTGATTGGTTTAATAAGATTATAATGAAAAATGATTAATAAAGAAATTAATGAATATTTCATAATGGTGATTTAAAAATACAATTAAGGGTTCGAACCACTTCATATTTATAAATCGACAACTTGTATTAACTTTTGTTTAGGTATAAAAATGAGAATGAAAACCCTGGATTTTTTAAATCAAACGGGCACCATATTTCTTTTTTAATAAAATGATTCTTTATTCCCAAATTAAAACATTACCAAAAAGGCCTTTTTTTTTGCCAATAGATTTTTTTTAAATATAAATTTAAATGGAATCGGTCTGTGGGTTTAAATTGAGATGAAAGGTCAAACTTTTAATGTCTTATTAAAATATAGATTGTCTATGACTCATGCCAGGGTTTTAAATCCGGCTCGGGGTGGTCTATAGTTTGTCAATCAATTGTATGGAAAACTTAAGTTTTAGTTATCAAAAAAATGAGAGAATCTTTTCAGAAAATGTTAATCAAGGATAAAAATTTTTGTAATTAAGTATGTGTAAGTTTTTTCTTTTCATCCTTTAAAAATTGATTTGTCTGCATTTTTTTCCCTGTTTTTACAAAAATTTGTTTTAAACCCTTTTTTTTTATAGTTCATTTTTAAGAAATATTAAAAACAAATCAAATTTTATTCTCTATAAGGATTAAATGCTGAGTTTACAGAATTTGGTTATTGTGGGGTTTTAATGTAGTAAAATATGATTCAGAGTGTACCACTAAACGTTAGCTTGGCTGGGCATTTCGGGCGACTTACTTTTTTTTTCTAATTGTAAATTTTACAAATTATGGGTAAGTTGGTTTATGGCAAAGTGAAAAATCTATTTTGTAAATTTAGAAATGTAAATGCTTTTTGTTTTGGCACGTACATAGTTTCAGTATTGGGATCACGATTCTTTTTTTTAAGATTGAATTAAATTTTTTTATGTTAAAATGAGTCATGAGTGTAAGTGGGGCCCCCGGTGGTATTCTTGTAGTTAGTTGACGGGTTTATCAGGAGAAAGATGTTTTCTAAGGGGTTTTTGAAGGTGATGAATGGTCTGAGTTCTGAGTTTCAGGAAAAGGTTTCCAGTTTTTGGGCCTTTGACATACATTAAATTTTTGAAAAGGTTTTAGTTGGACACGAGGAATGTCTGAGATGTTTGTGTCTGGTGTTACCCGTGGGGTTCTGTCAAACTATCAAGAAAGTGTTTTGGTCAAGGTTGAATTAGATTTTAAGGGCCCTGTAATATAGATTGCACAGTAGTAAGTGTGGATGTACTGAAAGGGAGTAAGTTTAGGTCTGTGAAAAATGGGGGGGGGGGTGTTCCCGGATGGGGTTTGTGATTATTCTTATGCAGATTTTTGTTGGGGTTATTTTGGCTTTATGTGGTGCTGCAGTTGATCCCCAAGCACAAAAGCTAGGGAGGTATGGATAAATAAGTGGTGGTATAGTGTGAGAAGGGCATTTTGCAGCCATAGTATCGTATTTGGAGAGGATCCCAACCCAAATTTTGGGTACTTTTTTGGTTATTTTCTGGATAGGGTGTGAAATTCAGGTTGTTGTCAAGGTAAAGCTAGGAAAATTTCCCCCATTTTTTCTGGTAATTAGAGTATTGTCAATTTAATTTAAATTTTTGGGACCCTGCTCTCTACCAAACATAATTAGTAGGTTTTGTCAGTTTTTAAGCATAAATTTATTGGGTGTCATCCAAGTCGATATTTTGATCGCTCCCCATTCACAGTGGTGTTGAGGGGGGGCAAATTTAGGGGGAAAGGACATAAATCGTGTCTCACAAAAAGAATGGGTTTCAGGTGTTGGGGGACATTTGGAAGGGCATTGATGTATATGAGGAAGAGCAGGGGGGCCAAGGGGGAAATTCCCCCGCGGAACCTATACAAATGGGCCGTGTTTTTCTGATGCTGTGTCTTTAATGGTGACATACTGGCCTATTAGTAAAATAAATTTTAATAACAAGCGCATGGCCCCTTATACCCTAAAGATCAAGTTTGTTGAGTAGGTGTTGGGTTTTACTTGTCAAAAACTTTTTTAGGTCAATAAAAAATTTCCCAGTGGATATTCCTTATTTTCAATGCTGTATAAAGCAGATCTGCATTTTTATGATTGCATCATTAGTGCTTTTATTTTTCCTGAATCCAAATTGGCAGGGGTTGGGGATGTTTTGAGCCGTTTTTAATGAAAACAGTTCCTGTGCACGAGTTTCTCAAAGATTTTGGAAGCAATGGTAATTAGATATTGGCCTATAGTTTTTAAGTCTGTAGGGGCACCACCCTTTTTGTTCTGGTGTAACCTTGCCTCTTGAGTAGTTTTGGGAAGGTACTATCTCTAGTGACTTGTTTTTAAAGGTAATATAAAAAAAATGGTGTGGGAAGAAATAGAAAAGAGGTGAAAATGTGATAATTCAATAGAAAATATGTTCAAATAAAGTAGTAAAAAAATTTTTAAAAAAATTACTCATTCTTAATATTACTTTGCATAAAGAAGGAAGAAAGTGGGCTACTTTAAATTCAGATATTCAAAAAAATATTTTAAAAATTTTAAAAAATATCTCTACTTTTTAAAGTCCAAATTTTAAAATTTTCTAACTAAAACCAGCCTGTGCTGTGAATTTTTTCTTCTTCCCAAAACAAATTTTCGTAACTACATTTGATGAAATATTGTTTTTTTAGGTTTTGTATTAATATTGAAATGTAAAGGATCTAGTACTCTTACCTCCATTACATAATAATGATGCTAATGATGATAAATGTTTAATGTGTTACACTTTGGTAGCATTACGAAAAGAATTAGAATCACCATTAGAGAAATTTCCTTTACATTTTTTTTATTTTTTTCTATAATATATAATATTAATATAATATTAATATAATATAATATAAATGAATTCAATCGCAACAACATCTTTTTATAAAGCTCTTCAACAACAACAACAAAAAAACAATGTTACCGTCCTCTCCTTCTCAATAACACCAATTCCATAAAAAACAATACAACACTGGATTCTCTTCCAAATTCAACACACCACCGGCACAAATCTTGGCTTCAAGAAGAACAACAAGTATTTATTTTTATGATTACTTGACATGTAGTGAATAAAGAGGAGTATGTTTTAAATTTCGGTCGTAGAAATGTTAGATAAAGCAATATAATCTCTTATGCATTACTTCCCAAAGAACCACTAATTATAATCATGAGACAGTGACTACCATTCATGAATTAGAAGAAAATTATCACAAACCTAAAATTTTAATTTTTAAAAGATTTTGAAGCTCAGTATACAATGATACAATTATACATCTTTCAGGAAAGATATTAACAACCAATGTTGAAATGTTAGCGATTTAAATTAATGATGAGTATCTGAAAGGTTAAATCAGGTCTGATAGAGTTAAATGTTATTTAGTTTCGGGTGGATCTGAAAAAGCTTATCAGACTGTGCCTAATAAAATATCTTGGTATAGAGTTTAATGAAAATATTATACTATTTTTGAAGAATTTTTTTTAAAAAAAAAATCATTACCTTAATAAAGATTTCGAATGATAATATTAAAGCTAAAAATAATATATAGACATAAAAGTTTAAGGGAGGAAATGGAGTGCTGCCTATATATGTCGAGCTCATAAGAATAAACAGTGTAATATAAAATCGTCGAATAATTTAAGCTACAACATATTATGGGGTGATGATGGAAAGAATTTTATTAATGATGTTTAATGCAACATATTTCATTGGAGTTCAGTTTTGTCTATTTGTAGCTAAGAAAACTGTTGCTTGTAATGGTAAATTATTCACAAACCCCTTTAGGTAATTTATTTGTAAAAATTTCTAAATTATATCGGTATTGGACTTCATCAAGTTCCATATGATAGTGAATTTTTATAGATACAATAGAAAAGTTAAAATACCTGTTATGCCATAAATTTCTTTGATATAGCTGATTTGGAAGTAATTGAAGGAAAATTTATTCTTTATTTATGCAATCTTGATTCGGTTTGTTCTGGATATTCTCATAGCCAGTAACATACAAAAGACTGCACCTAATGCTATAAAAAAATATTACTCAAAACTACAATATATGTAATAAAATATTAGGTGATAAGTATAAAGAAAATATTCCTAAAGTAATTAATTAAAGAATATTTATGATATTGTTTCCAATAAAAATAAATGTTATTTTTAATAAATGTCATTGTACTAATGAATTGTCTTAAAACGGAAAAAAAATGGACGTTTAGCGTTGAATGTTTAAAACAATTAATAGATAACAATGATATTTTTAATCATTCAGATATAATAGCAGCATCATCAGAAAACTTCAGTTTAATGGGAGAATAAACACAACTACTGCTGCTGCTTCTACTCCTATTGATAATGATAAAGCTGTTACTGTTTGTGTTAAGGATTATGAGAATAGATGAAAATGATGCAATAAATTGTTTAATATTATTTAATTTATTTTTAATAATGGATATATTGTGATATTAATCAATAAAATAAAAAAAATGACTACACCTAATATGTTTCATTGATACTTGATAAAGTAGCTCTTTAATATTATTGGGAATCTACCGGAATTAAAGAGAGAATATGACAATCAAGGAAAAGATTAGAAAACCCTGACAATTTCAATAATAATAATAATGATCAAAAAACCTATTTTACTTTTAAAATACATCCTTAACAATGTTTGATATTACTGATCGATATATACTAATGATGATATAAACTTTTCTAAAAGAATGAAAAATGTTATAGAAACAATTAAAGGATGACAATAAAAGTCTTTCCACAATCTTTGTTTGAAAAAAACAAGAAGAAATAAATGAGCTTGCAGATAATTCAATGGAAAATAATGAATATGAAAAAAAATTACAAATAGAAGAATTAATAAATGAAAAAACAAATTAACACAAGATATTGAGAGAAAAGTAATTAAAAATTATAAATATTAAGGCTCAATTAAATAGTCAAAAGAGAATTAAATAAATGTATAGAACAAAAGGAAAGTAAGTAGATGACAAACTAAAAAAGATCAAGAAAATTAAATGCTTACTCTTTTTCAAAAAGAAAAAAGAAATCTTTTAAAAAATGTAAAGAAGATTAAATGATGTTAATTATCCAAATAACATAATTTTAAATTCTGAAAAAAATAGACTAAAAATACAATTGTATAATAGAAATTGAAGAAATGAAAATTATTAAAGATAAAATAGATCGAATTAATGATAAAAATTAAGAATTAAAAACAGAAATGTAAATTAGAGAATGTAAGACATAAACTATCATTGGTAGGGCGAAAAAGACTTGACTTCAATAGTATTCAGATGCTATGTGAATTTAAATAATAAATGAAAGAATTAGAAATATTAAATGAGAATAGAATAAATTAGAAAGAGACAATATAAATAATTCAGAAAATTTTAAAAGAATTAGAAAAAATTAAACATAAAAATAAATAAATTAGAAGAAAATATTGTATTGAAATTTAATAATGAAAAAGTCAAATGTCTTAATAAATTACTTGACTGTGAGAAAAAAAATTAAGAAAAACATGAAAATTTTAAAGAAAGTTTAAAACAATTTAAAAAAACAAAATTTGGGTATTAGAAACTGGATTTACAAAAAGAATGAAGGAAAAAAACAATTATTAGTATGAAAAACGGAAGTTATGTAATAAAAAAAATAATTTTGTGAGAAAAAAAATGAAGACAGAAAATTATTTCTGAAAATATAAAGATTGATTTAAAAAGAAATAGAAAAAGGAAAAAAGAAAATATAGTAATACAATAATTGGAACTTCAGAATAATCTTCAAGAACAAAAACATTTAATGATTCATAATTTATGAAAACTCAGAACATTCAAACTATTATTTTAAATGAAAATATTATATAAAAGAAAATATAAATAAACAATAACAAGAGAATATGGATGATAATGAAACATTATCTTTTGCCGAAATTAAAAAAGTAGAATCATAGATGATTTAAGTAAACAAAAGCAAAAATTATGAATTGATGAATAATAAAGAATGATGAAATTAGGAAACGTCATAGTAAAATAGAAGTATAAAAATGGAACTTTCTATAGTAAAATAGAAGAATATAAAACTGATTTGAAAAAGTTAAGATTAAAGAAATTAATTGAAATGAAATAAAATTAAAGGATGAATTAAAAAATTCATAGTAAAATAGAAAATTAGATTCAGAATTAAAAAAAAGTTTTAAAATTAAAAAGAAAATAAACTTGAAAATGAAAATAAACAAAAATTCAAGTATCGAACAAAAGTATATTGAAAAGAAATAGTTTTTACTGCAACTTCCCGCACCCACCTCATAAACTCTATTGCTATCCCCAATCACAAAAGAAAACAACGCACCAGCTTAGGAAAATTATAAACAAATAAAATTACAGAATTTTAATTTAGTACGAACAAAAATGATATTGAAAAGATAAAGTTATTACAGGAACTTGAAAATTTAAATTATTAAGCAATTAAAGAAAAAAAATGAAGTATTAGAAAAATTTACCAATAAAATTCAAAGAAATTAAATTTATGTATAAACCAAATAGATATAGAATTAAAAAAATAAAAAAGAAAATAAATTAAAGTGTAAAGGTAAATTCCAATTCCAAGGAATCAATTACCTTTTGATAAAGAAAAAGTAAAAAATATGTAAAAACTCTGAAAATCATAAAGATGTGAGGTAAAAGTATGAAAAAGATAAAGTAGGGGTAAAAATGAATGTAAGTAATCTCAAAAATAAGTTGAAAAATTTAAAGAATGTGAGGTAAAATAAATGAATTAAATTTCAAAAATATATGAAATACATAATTACTTTACATCAACTTAATCAATCACTAGAATATTATAATACACAATAAAAGAAGATATTGAAAAGTTAATGGTTATAACTGTGGAAAATATAAGACTAATATTAGGTAATTTATCTTTCTATTATCAGTATAATAATTATTTGATAAAAGATATTTGATATTATTACATTTATAGGAAAAAAATTAATGATTTAAATTTGAAAATGATAGAAAAGAAAAGAAAAATTAAATTTAGATTTAGTTAAAATCTTTTTTGACAAAATATTTTAATTTGAAAGTGAAAATAAAAATTGTTGCCAATTGAAATTAATAAAAGGATTATCTCTTTATTGAAAAAAAAAAGTTAAAATCCAGTGATGATTATATTAGTTAATGATGAGGAAAATAAATCTTTTATCTCTATTTAGAAATTGAGGTTGAAACTCGTTTTTAAAGCTTATTATATTTATTTATTCTTTATATTTAAAACATTATTAAAAAATTTAAGTAAAACAAAAAAAATAACTTCTTCAACAAATTTATTAAACATATTAAAATATCTGAAATTATTTAATCCAAATACTTAAGTTATTGGTTAAAAATAAAGATTTTAAATGCTCAAAAAAGAGAATTGTCAAAATGAATGACAAAAATGGTTAACACTTTAAAATAACAATGAAAATTAATGATTCAAATACTCTCATCAATCTTAACATCAATAGTTAAACAATAGGTACAATGTATTATACAATTTTAAAAAAATAAAAATATGATAATGAATAATAATTGGAAGAAAAGAAATTTTTAAAGTAATGGAAAATATGTCTACATATTTGTTTAAAGTAGTCAAGGCAAAACCAAAATTATTGAAATTAAATAATTCATTATGTATTATTGTATTCATAATGAGTTCTGCAAATTTGTATGTCTAAGTAATGTAAGATTAGAGAATTTGTAATACCTTTATCTATTATCTAAAAATATCAATTGCGTGATTAAATCTATGTGTTTTTGGATAATAAACTTTTTGGATTTCAAAAATATTAACAAAAATTAGAAAATAAAACAGCTATTAATGTGTGTTCTATTGTATGACCATCCATAATTTAACTATTATTATTGAAACATGAATTATAAAATATGTTATGCCTTCAAAATAATAAAAATAATATAATTATATTTAAAAAGACAGAATTATTTGAGGATCAAAATTACTTAGATGAAAATGATATTGAAATAAGCTATTGAAAAAAATGTATATATATTTTTAGACAGATGAAAAGAAGATACCATTGATTTTGGCTTTTTAGATTCTACATTTATTAATAAAAATGAAATCCTTAAAAGGTGGAAGGAGAAATAAAATTAGAGAAGAAGAAAGGGAAGACAAAGAAAAAAAAAACTCAATTAAAGAAAAAAGAAAGGAAGAAAAAAGAAAGAAAAATAATTTTAAATTAAGAAAAAAAACAAAGAAAAAGAAAGAAAAGATTAAAAAATCCCATTTAAGAAAAAGGATGATCCAATTCTGTTAAAGCAAAAAAGGAAAAATTTTTTATCAAAATAGATAAAAATATTAAAGGGAAAAAAAATTCAGATTAATTAAAAAAATGTGCACGTAGAAACTACAAAATGAGATGTACTATATTTACAGATTAAAATTTAAAATGTATTAAGAACTGTAAAAGAAAAAATGAAAAATACATATAAAAAAATTTTTTTTTTCAAAAATTAACTTAACTACTAAATCTTTTTTTTTTTTTTTTAAATTTTAAAAACTTTTTTCTATTTTATAATTGTATTACAGTATAAAATTTTCCCAAATAAAACAAAAAAAAAAATTTTAAAATATACAAAAATAGAAAAAATATAAAATCCATTGAAGTTATTTTTAAAAATTTTTTAAATTTTTAAATTTTTATTACTTTTTTTAAAAATTTAAATAAAAACTTTCAATTAATGAATATCTTCGATTTTTGAAGAAAAAAAAAAAAAGAGAAATTTGTTTTTAATATTAAAATTTGATTTATTATAATTATTAGTTTATTAACAATAAATGAAAATTTTAATATTGAAATATAATTTTTATTTTTATAAGTTCTTTTTTCCATAAGTTGGGGTAGAGAGGAAATAGAATAATAAAATTAAAAAAGAATTTTCAATCTTTTTTTAAAAGTAGACACATGCCAACCCTTCTGGGGTAGGGTAGGTCCTACCCCGAGCCTTAGCTCAAAAGACTGTCATTCCTTTGCCCCCTTGGGGGGGGGAGGCAACCAGAGAGGCCAGCCTGTGGCGGGGCCTGTGGTAGGCCGGGGGACTTTGGGCCCCAAAGTGGGGAGGTACTTGTGCCTCCCCCCCATGGAGATTTGGGTTTTCCCAGACACCCCCTAAAGGGGACCCAAGGCCGGGGCCACCATTTGGGAAAAGGCCCGCGCCGGGAGAAACCGGGGTAATCTTTAAAATAAAAAAAATTTTTGAATATTTGGGTTTTTGGCCATGTTATTTAGTTTTAAAATTTAGTAAATTCCACTTTTTCCCAAATCTAAAAGAAAATTATAATTTTTTCCATTATAAACATTTCTTCATGAATATTATTATTATATTTGTTATATTTTTTCTGCAACATCAAAAATTAATTAATTTTTAAAATTTTTGTAATGAATTTTTAGAACCATAAAAAGACGACATTTTAAAAAATTTTATCATTTAAGATGAAATTTAATGAGTTATTGGCTGCTGCAAATATAAAAAAAAATCCCCTTTTTTTTTATTAATGAAAGTATACACATATTTAAAAGAAATATTAAAAAAAAAAAAAAACTCTTTATTTAACTAATTTCTGCAAATTGTACAATTTTCTAATTTTAAAATACAACAATCTTCACACACTACATTATGACTGCAAAGTAATACTACATAAGATAAATTCTGATAAGAACAAAGATACTAAAGAGGATACTGTTGTATTTTCAAGATTAGATAGTTCAAGATGAAATTTAAATTCCTGTTCATTTGAAGTGGTAATAATATATGTTATACTACCATTATTAATATTATGAACAATTGTTAAATATTTATTTTATGATTTTCATTTTTCAAAAAAAAAAGAATCACCCATTTAGACATTTATTTATAAGGAGGAGTATTTAAAGATCAACCAATAATTTTCCATGAAATTTGTCATTATTTATTTATTGTTAAAAATGAAATTACAATATCAGATTGTGTTTTAAATTGAATGCAAATATATTTTGGATTTATTCTATTACTCATTAAAATATACTCATTGATAAAAAAAAAATTTCACTTAATGATATTGAAAAATTATTATTTGTGTTAATATTTACAATAGCTTTTCTTACTTGTTCATGTGCATATAATTTTTGAATTAACACACTAATACAACTTATAATATTTCTTGTATCTTTATTAAATTTTATAAGAGGTGTTATATAAAAATCTGTACAATTTACTTTTAATTTTTCTGTAGGTGAAGTATCATGTGTAATAACAAATGTCATTTTTTTTACTGAGTATAATGTCAAATTTATACCAATAATCCAAGAAGCAATATTTTTACTAAGAAAAGGTTTGATTAAAAATATTGTTAATGAAGTAATTAATCCTAATAACCAATTATTATCCCAAATAGTCCAAAAGAAAACAGTTAAAATTATAATTAAAATGATTTTTTCAATTTGATAATTAATATATTCAAAGAGTTTCTTGTGTTTTATTAAATTAGATATCTTGGTGACTGACTGCTCTGCATTTAAATTTGGGGAATTTTTATAATTAGTATTCATTTCTTCTTCTTCTTTTTCTTCTTCTTCTTCAAAATTTTTATTAAGAGATGAATAAAGTGTATTATTTTTTTTTCTAGGAGATTTCCTTAAAATGGGTTTATTTTCAGATGTAAAATAAGAATAGGGAGAGGAAGAATGTTGTTGTTGTTGTCTTGGTGGTGGGGGTAACAAAGTATTATTCTCATTTTCCATAGTATCACTGTTATTATTTTGAGAATGCATATTTTTGTTTACATTTTTATATAGTAATTTTTTTTTATTTAAAAAATTATATAAAAAAATTATATTAAATTTAATTAAAATGGAATTAACTGGTAAACTTCCACCAGTTGTAAAAGTTCCATTACGAATATACCAATATCCTTGTTATTTAAATAATAATAACAATATTAATAATAATAATAATAATAATAATAATTTTAGTTTAAAACAAAAACTAGCATTAACAAAAGATCATACGTCATATGGAATATTATATATAGATGCTACTAATTGTCAAAGTACACAAAAGGAAGAAATTTTAAAAACTTGTAAAGTTCTCATAAATCATTCACCTGCATATCGTTACTTGAAAATTAATAATTCTAATTATTTAGATAATATATTCATGTATAATAATAAAATTTCAGTAAATGAATATTTTGACTTATATCAATATATGTTTGGTAATGGAAACACTGCAGAAGGAGAATATACTCTACCAAGAGGAAAAATAGAAAAAACTGATTGTAAAAGAATTACTATTACTAAAATTAGAGAATTTATAGAAGAAACTCATTGTTTTCATCTTGACTTTTTAGAAATTATTAAAAATTATATAAATGGAGAAGAGGAAAATAACAATAGTTATTTTGATAAAAATTTTGAATTAATAGAACAATGGATAGGTCTTGATAATAAAACCTATAAGAGTAATTACAGTGCATTTATAGAAGTTAAGAATTCAAATAAACTTATTCAATTTAAACATTCACGAGGAATCTGTTCTAATTTTTTAAAAGAATATAGATTAACCTTTTGTAAAGAAATATCTTCAACTAAATATAAAAATCGTTTTTACTTTCATCATTTAACAGATTCCGAATGAAATCCATGTTTTATGTATTTAAAATATGCAATTTTACATCTAAATAGTAATAGACTTAAAACACTTATTACCATTAGATTTTGATAAATTAATTGAATTTATAGTTTAAATAAATAAATGAAAAAAATATATAATTGTTTCATATTACATCTACAGTACAATCACTTTATTTTTTACCTAGGCCAACAGTTGCAGATTTAAGAATTTCTAATTATATGCATGAGAATTCCTATTGGGTAGCTTTGGAAACAGGCAGTCTTCATTTAAAAAATAAAATTATTATCAGCCACTGATCCCTCTAAAAAAATTACTAATATTGATGAACATATTCTCATCATCATTAACAATCCCTTCTTCTTCTAAACAAAAACAACGAAAATTATTGGCTTTTTCTATAATGATGATATAATTTTTTGTTGGTATATTAATGTCTTTTTATGTATTAGGTACAAATATTTATACAGCTTTAATATAGTTTGTTAATATTATTAATTACTATATTAATTATTATTTTTATTTTAACTCTTAAATCATCATCATACTTACAAAAAATAAATCCTCAATCTATTGCATCATATGCTCAAAAAATTGTTTCTCCTGCTAAACATTTTATAAAACTTTTAAATATTTAAAAAAAATAATTAAATAATGTTTACAATTTTATTTATGATTACAATATTACTTATAAATCTGATTTCTTTCTAGTAGTCAAAGTTAATATGTTCAGAAATACAAATAATTCCTCAAAAAAGTTGTTTCTCTTTTGTTAAACATTTTTTATATTTAGTAAAAGTCAAAGTTGTTATTTTTTTTATATATAATAAAAAACAAAAGAAGAAATATGTTCAGAAATGCAATATTCATCACTTAATTCTAATATTACTTCTGGATATGTCGATTTATTTTTTTATAACATCAGTTAGAATGAATATAATGTATCACCATTTCTCACCCAAAATAATGAATAGTACAGATGGAAGCTCTCATAAAAAATTTATGAAGTAGGAATATTTATTTTTTTTTTTATCACAACTGGCGATTCCACCAAGGCAGGGGGGGCCCGAAAAAGAAAAACTTTCACCATCATTCACTCCTTTCACTGTATTGCCAGAAGGGTGCTTTACACTACAGTTTTTAAACTGCAACTTTAAAACACCCCTCCTTCAGAGTGCAGGCACTGTACTTCCATCCCCGGACTCAAGTCCAGCCTCCCAGTTTCCCTGAACCCCCTTCATAAAATGTTTACTTTGCTCGCACTCCAACAGCACGTCAAGTATTAAAAACCATTTGTCTCCTTTTCTTCCTATCAAACACGCTCATGCATGCCTGCTGGAAGTCCAAGCCCCTTGCACACAAAACCTCCTTTACCCCATCCCTCAACCTTTCCCTAGGCCGACCCCAAACCCCGCCTTCCTTCCATACAGACTGATACACTCTTGAAGTTATTCTGTTTCGCTCCATTCTTCCCACATGTCCCGAACCACCTCAAAAAAACCCTTCCTCAGCCCTCTGGACAACATTTTTGGTAACCCCGCACCTCCTCTAACTTCCAACTACGAATTCTCTGCATTATATTCACACCACACATTGCTCTCAGACATGACATCTCCACTGCCTCCAGCCTTCTCCTCACTGGGAACATTCATCACCCATGCTTCACACCCATATAAAAGCATTGGTAAAACTATACTCTCATACATTCCCCTTTTGCTCCAAGGACAAAGTCTTTGTCTCCAAGACTCCTAAGTGCACCCCTCACCCTTTTCCCTATCAATTTTTATGATTCACCCCATCTTTCTTAGGGCCCCTCCGCTGACACGTCCACTCCCAAATATCTGAATACACTCACCTCCTCCATACTCTCTCCCTCCAATCTGTATCCAATCTTTCATCACCTAATCTTTTTGTTATCCTCATAAAACCCTTTCTCTTTCCTGTATTCACTTTTAATTTTTTCTTTTGCACACCCTACCAAATTCATCCACCAAAACTCTGCAACTTCTCTTCAGAATCTCCCAAGAGCACAGTGTCATCAGCAAAGAGCAGCTGTGACAACTCCCACTTAATGTGTGATTCTTTATCTTTTACTCCACGCCTCTTGCCAAGACCCTCACATTTACTTCTTTTTACAACCCTATCTATAAATATATTAAACAACCACAGTGACAAACACCACATCCTTGTCTAAGGCCTACTTTTACTGGGAAATAATTTCCCTCTTTCCTACATACTACTTTAACTTGAGCCTCACTATTCTCGTAAAAAATATTCACTGCTTTCAGTAACCTACCTCCTACACCCTACACCTGCAACATCTGCCACATTGCCCCCCTATCCCCCCTGTCATAGCCCTTTTTCAAATCAATAAATGCCAAAGACCTCTTTAGCCTTATCTAAATACTGTTCACTTATATGTTTCACTGTAAACACCTGGTGACACCCCCCTTTCCTTTTCCCAAAGCCCCCTTGTTCATCTGCTATCCTATTCTCCGTCTTACTCTTAATTCTTTCAATAATAACTCTACCATACACTTTACCAGGTATACTCAACAGACTTATCCCCCTATAATTTTTGCACTCTCTTTTATCCCCTTTGCCTTTATATTAAAAGGAACTATGCATGCTCTTGCAATCCCTAAAGGGATCTTACCCTTTAATACATTTAATTAAAAAATTGCACAACCACTCCAAAACTATATCCCCCCTGCTTTAACATTTCTTCTTTATTTCCCATCAATCCGGCTGCCTTACCCTCTTTCTTTTTTCCTACTGCCTCACGAACTTCCTCCACACTCACAACTGGCTCTTCCTCACTCCTACAAGTTTTTGTTATCCTTGCCCTATATACAAAATCAGAGCTTCCCTATCTTCATCAACAATTAACAATTCCTCAAAATATTCCCTCCATCTTCCAATACCCCTAAAAACTCCATTTTTTAACTCTCCTCTCCCATTTTTTTAAAGACAAATCGATTGTTCTCTAGGCTTTCTTAACTTGTTAATCTACTCCAAAACTTTTTTTATTTTTAACAAAATTTGTTGTTACATCCACCCACTCTCTATTT
>NC_069485.1:20687479-20725265 GCF_026875155.1 Cherax quadricarinatus
TTTAAAATAAATGTTAGATTTAAAAATATTATTTTTTTAAAATTTATAAAAAAATTCAAAAAAATGAATATTTTTTATAATGAAAATTTTAAATTATATTATATTTTTAAAATATTTTTACCCAATGTTTTTTTAAAATAATGAATATAAAGAAAAATAGTATTTTATAATGTGTAAATATGTAGTAATTATATTTAAAAATTTGAAAAAAAATTTGATTTACCATAAAAAAAATTTTGTTGTTTTTTTTTATTAATAAGATGATAATTTTTATAAAAGAAAAAAAATAATTTAATTTTGAATTTTTTATTTTTAAAAAAATAAATTTATAAATTAACCATTTTTTTAATATATAATAATTATATACAATATATAAAATTAATATAATAAATTATTATTTTGGGGGGAAATATAAAAGGGTATTGAAAAAATTTTTTAAAATGCCTTAAATTTTTTAAAATTTTAAAAAAAATTTTTTTTAAATTTTAATTAAAAATTTATTTTTCCCCCAAAAATTTAAAAATTAAAAATTTTTTAAAAAAGGGAAAAATTTTTTTACTTAAAAATAAATAATTTTTTAATTTTTTATTTTTAATTTAAAAAAAAATAAATAATTTTTTGTTAGTTAAAATGATTAGGCAAAATTTTTCAAAAAATTTCCTTTCTTAAAATTCTTCTATTTTAAAGATAAATTTTTTTTCCCAAAATGTTATTAAAATTTATAATTTTGCCAAACAGAAGATTTGGAAAATAGCAACTTAATATAAAAAGGGAAAATTTTTTATTTTTTCCCCTTTTAAACCAACAAAAAAATTATTTATTTTTTTTTTAGTAAAAAATTTATTTTAAACAAACAAAAAATATATTTTTTTAAAAAAAGTTTTTTTTAAAATTGGAATTTTTTTTTTTTGGGCAAAAATTATAAATTTTTATTTTCCTTAAAAAAAAAAATATAACTTTAAATTAAGAGAAAAAAAAAGCAAAAAAATTTTTTGCTATTTACCATTTTTAAAAAAATAAATTAAATTTTTAAAATATATATATTTTATAACGATAAAACACGATATTATT
Source organism: Cherax quadricarinatus (assembly GCF_026875155.1). Taxonomy (NCBI): domain Eukaryota; kingdom Metazoa; phylum Arthropoda; class Malacostraca; order Decapoda; family Parastacidae; genus Cherax; species Cherax quadricarinatus. The sequence continues at coordinate 20,688,551 of NC_069485.1, forward strand.
CTTTATAATTTTCTCTAATTTAAAAAAGAAAATGAATAAAGCCTTTCCCTACTTTAAAATCATTACAGATCCCATAACAAAATTAAAAATAAAATAAATTGATTTTTAAGGAAATTTTGGAAGTTGATAAAAATACTTACAATATTTAATGAATTTAGATATTTTCATGAAAAATTAATAGAATATCAAAAAAAATTAAGAAAAATCAATGAAATTACTAGAACTAACCACAGAAATGAAGAAGATACAACCGCCTATTTTTTTATAAAAAATCTAATAAAAAATCATTTCAAAAAGATCAACAATGAAATTAAAAAACAAAACCTATAATTTTTGAAACGAAATTAAAAAAAAAAAAATACAACCTTAATTTTGAAGCGGGAAAAATTAAAAAAAAACCCCCCACCTGTTCTTTATAAAAGGATAAAGAATATAAATTTTAAAAAGATCCGAAAAATTTACAGAACATAAGCCAAAAAATAAAAATTATGCCACCCCCCCACCACCATCGTTCTTTATAAAAAGGATAAAAAAATATCAATCAAGAAAACAACAGAAAAATTACAGAAAAACAAAAGCCTACAGAAATGAAGAAATATCATACCACCACCACTTTTTCTTTAAAAAAAGGAAAATAAAATACAATTCAAAAAAAAATCAGTAAAATTAGTAAAACAACAAAAAGCCTACAAAATGAAGAATATGCCACCACCACCACCCCCAACTCCACCACCATCTTTTCTTTAAAAAAAAGGATAATAAAATATCAATTCAGAAAGATCAACAGTAAAATTTTACTAAACAACATAAGCCACAGAAATGAAAGAAAAAAATTACCACCACCACCTGTTCTTTTTAAAAAATAATAAAATAAAATTCAAAAAAAACAACAGTGAAATTACTGAAACATAAACCTAAAAATTTTAAAAAAAAAAATGAAAATGATACCACCGTTCTTTAAAAAAAAGGGAAGATTTTTTTGAAAAAAAAAAAAAGTGAATAAACTTTATAAAAAACTAAAAACTGAAAAGAAAATATTTTATTTTACAAAAAAGAAAAAATAAAAATTGCATTTTCTTTTTACTAAATCAATTATTTCTTTTTCAAATTACCAATATAATTCATATATTTTTTGCATAGTAAATGGTAAAAATATATTTTTTTTGCCAAATGTATCGTTTTGTTTATATTTGAATGTAATTTTTTTATTCAATTTAATGAATAAAAAATTTTTTGCAAAATAAAAAAAAGAAGGTTTAATAGGGAATTTGTGCTGAAAATTTTAAGTGGTAAAAAATAAAAAGAAGAAAAAAACAAATTAGAAAAAATGTTTAATCTTAAAAAAAAAAACATTTTAAAATTGAAAAATTGTTTGAAGAAGTATGTTATAATGTCAAATAAGTAGCCATTCCAGTTAATAAATGTGTTGAGAATTAAAAACTTTTGGGGTATATTGATACTATAATTAATGTAACTTATAGAAAGAAAAGTATTTTAATTTTTATAAATGTTTTAAAAAAGGCTATTTTTATTTTTTTTTTTTTAAAAAAATGGTTATACTGAAAAAAGAAGAAAAATACTTTTACAAATCAGTTAAAAATTTGAAAAAACATTAATGTATGACATAAAAAAATTTTAATAAAATTAAAATTTTTTTATAAAGTAAATAATATGAATTTTTAATTTTTTTTTTATTATTTTTTTATGTGTAGAATGTTAAAAAAGTAAATAATATATAATTTTTTTTTAAAATTTTTATAAAAATATTTTATGTAAAAATTTCCCAAAAAAGTAATTAAATATAATTTTATTTAATCTATATAATAAATTTTATGATAAAATGTTAACAAAGTAAAAAATATGTAATTTTTTTTAATTTATTAATAAATTTTTTAAATAAAAAATTTATTAAAAAGTAAATAATTTTTAATTAAAACAATAATTTTTTTTTTTAAATTTTAAAAAATTTTTAAATTTTTAAATTATTTTTTATATAAAAAAATAGAAAAAATATGAAAAGAAATTTTAAAAATTTTTTTTTTTCAATATGATGATAATGAAGAGTTTGAATTAAAAAAAATCAAAAAAAAAAATTACATTAAAAATATTTTTCGAAATAAATATTTTCCCCCAAATTTAAAGATCTCCCTATATTTTTTTATACTCAAATGTATTATTAAAAAATTTCTTTTATTCATCAAAAAAAGTTATTTAAAAAATCAAAAACTAAAAGAAAAGAAACACATCATCTTTAAACCCGTAGTAATAACCCGGCGTCGTAACGAAAAAGGCTCTTACACATTTCCAAAACATTTAAAAGGTGACAAACTTTTTAATTTAAAAAATTTTTGATATTTTAGGTCTTGGGACTACTATTAAAGGGGTGTGTATTCTAAAATATTGAAAGTAAAGATACTTATTTAGATGAAACGAAAAAGATATAGGTATAGTACATTTTACTAATTTATGGGGATTTTTAACAGTTCGTTCTAACACTGAACAATACATTTTTAATAATTTATTGAATGAAATTGGGAAAAATTTTAAAAAGGGAAAGAATGAAAAGTTTTTGATGAAAATTATAATCAGATGAAATTACAATAAATTATATCAAGGGAAAAAAACCTAACTTAATTTCCCCAAATTTTAAAATTTCTTTTAAAGCTTAAAATAGATAATCTTTTAAGATAAGTGAAATTTCCCCTGAAGATGCCCATAGAATTACATTTTTTATTTAAAAATTTTCATGCACAATATTTTTTCCCAAAATAACGATTATTTGGGGGGAAAATTATTCAAAATTTTTTCATAACCCTACCTTTTTAAACGCCAAGAAAACCTATTATTGATCCTAATATTATATATTTTTTTCAAAAGTAAAAAAATCATAAAACAATGAAAAAACAGAGAAAAAATTCAATAAAACGATTATACAGATAATTTCCGTAATACGATGATACCCATGAACTGATAATAACAATGATAACGATGATATTCTTAAAAGACCTATACAGTAGTGGGGAAAAAAGAGAATAATTTTAAACGATGATATAAAAATAAAATGAAAAATAAAAAACAATAAAAGAAAAAAAAATACTCAAGAACTGAAAAGAAAAAGTTTTTAATTTTTTTCTGAGATGATGATAATGAAGTAAGATAATGATAAAATGTTCATAATTTTTAAATGTTTTTTAAATAAAACATACTAATTTTTTTAAAATAATTTTTACTATATATTTTTTTATACTTTAAAAATAATATAAAATGAGTGTTGTTAATAAAACTCAAACTCCATCCTACTTTCCCCTCCATCTCCCCCTCCTGGTAAAAAAAAGTGGGGGTGCAGTGGTGGGCTAGTGGTGGTGCTATTTGGGGCTGTGGGGCTAGTGGTGTTTTTTTGGGGTGTTTTTGGGGGTTTAGTGGTGCTAGTGCTATGCTAGTGTGGGGGGTTGTGGTTTAGTGGGGGTTAGTAATATTCCTATCTTTTTGAAATCAATCAATGTTAAATTTATGAAATGTGATTCACTTCTTTTGCAGTATTTACTCCTTTATGTGGTTGTTGAAGAAGTATTTGTGCCATTGTATATATGATAGATAAAATTTTTATCTATTAATTTAGTGTGTTATTATGAAGGTTTTTTTATTTTTTGAACAAACTCTATGTTCAGAAGTTTGTTCACTTGAATAATTGAATCACAAAAATGGACAAAATATAGGACAAATGCTGATGGAGTTACACCATTTATTTCTATGATAGTAATAATTCCTTTTTTATGGCATATGATCTTAAGGTCATTTTCATTTGCCCTTTTTAGATTACTTGTTTCAGTGTGAAATGAAATATCTGAAGATAACACAATATTCTTTTTAATATGTCTAAAATACTCTCTGAGGAGCTCTTTTAGAGGAAAAATTAGCACTAGCCATCTTCATCACTATAAGCATATCTTATATGAAAAAAGTGCTGTTGAACCTTCATTCTCTCGTTAAACAGTGCACAGTTGCCAGTTAAGAAAATTTTTATCCAGTAAATGTTGGATGAGCTTATTATGACCCTCCCTCTCACAAATTCCACACTTCACTCACCCATCTTCTAACAATATTCTACATCTGAAAAAGAAAAAAAGATATTAAAATAAATTAAATTTAGTTTAATTAAATATTCATAATAGTTTTATAAATAAGAATAAATAATATTAATATATGGAATCTATGTTTTTAATTTTAAAAAGATAGGTAAAAATATTATGATTATTGATTCTTCTAATTCCCTGATGATATGCAAAATTTTTGGATAATTTTATAATTCCATCAAATTTGCTATTATTACAGAAGTTGATACATTAAATTATATTTCAAAGAATCTCTTGAATCTTTATTAGATTCTCTTATAAAATTATATCTAAGTCTTCCTTCATTTTCCATTTAGACTACATTAGATTGACAAAAAATATTAAAAAATGATGAAATAAACAAAAATAATTGATGATTATATTAAAAAATTGTATTCAGTTAAATGAAGAACAAAAGAAATAAAGAAACTGAAAAAGCAAGTTTCTGAATTTCAAAAAATTTTACATGATTCGCTTTTAAATTATTAAAAGAAAATCATGAAATTATTTCAACTACAACATACAATCAACAAACATCTACAACAACAATCAACAACAATATTTTCATTTAATGTCGTAGAAGTTGCACTTATTTACAACAACAACAACAACAACAACAATTATAATTCTTTCAATGCCTATGTATTGTTATTATCTACCTCATCCTCTCTCCTCCTCCTCCACTACAAATATCCAATTACTTTTTCATCCAAATAATAACAACAAACACGACCAACTATTCACTAGTAACCTCCATATAAAGAGGTATAAACCCATCACAACACCGATCGCATCATCAGTCACATCATTCCATTACCTAATTCTTCTCTTCTTCTGATGATTTAAAACAACATCTTACACCACTACTTTCATCACCAATTTTATCATCAAATAATGAGTGAAAAAAATAAAAAGAATAACTTACCATTTTTTTTCTTGATATATTATTAATATGAATTTAATACATAGTAATGAAAAGAATATTAAAAAGTGAAGATTTCATATTCTTTTACTTGTCTAGTACTGGGACTAAGTAATAGTAATCAAAAAGACATAAAAAATACTGTTGTATTCAAAAATAGAAATATTTGATTTGAATGGAACTTAATAAATATATAAATACTGGATTTCACTTACTGTTTCAGAGATCACACTCATTGATATTTATTATATTATAAAATGACTGGTGATTTCCAAGAAATTCAACAGCCATTGAATGTATGGATTGAGTATGTAATTTCAACTATGTTCATTTGTTAAATTATAGATTTTTATTTTGATGTTTTATGTTTATATTTAATCATTTGTAAAAATTTAAATTACATCATAGTCATCCATGATTGGTTGTAAAATTTCAATAGCACAAACTATTATTACCAAAAGGGACTTCGATAAATTTTGAGTAAGTTTCTCGGCTTTAGCTTGCTATGACAAAAGATATGAAGATCTTAAAAAATTACCACCACTTAAATGGAAAATGTATTTCTAATTTTCATAATATTTTAGTTATAAATAACAATGGGCATGCAATTTTTACAATTGATGTAAATCCTACAGCTCCATCTATGTACTAAAATTAAAAGAGCACTGCAAAAATCCTAATTTTCTTCATCTAAAAGATACGTTAGTACTGCACATCAATGCATCCACCCCCCCCCCCCCCCCCCCCCTAACCTTAACGTATTCCACTGTTCTACTAAACCTCTTCAGCTGCATTTGATTTAATTTCAACCACCTCCAATAGATAGTACACAAAAAACATAAGTCAGATTCACAGTTTATCGGAAAATGATTGATATAATGAGAGACAAATTTAAAAGAAATATTTTCATGAATTTAAAGATGATATCAATGAGGATGTAATTACATAAAACCTATAATTTGATATTCTCTCATAGAAATTGCAACAGGAATGTATCCTAGTAATAATTATAAATGTTGATTATGCTAATACACAAAAATCAATGAAAATTGATATTTTCAAAAATGATCCAACTGAAAAATCAAATATAATTGAAAGTTCAAGAGCTAATATTAGTATTTGTACACAATACAGGATTTGTTACTATAGATAAATTATGCTACCATGAAATGTTAATTCTTAAAAATACTAGTGTCTTATTACAAAATATAATGTATCGGGGAACTAATATGGATTTTATTGAAATTCCTAACCCGAATGCACAGCATTCAAGTTCATTGTTTCAATCTTATATCTGAGCCAAGAAACCTGATCAATTTTTAAAATTATTGAAAATTCGATATTCTGAAGGAAAATACAATTAATGCAAATCTTCAACAAAATGCAACCTCCAGAATCTTATGCCCCAATGTTTCCAGAACGGATTTATGTAATCACATGTCATTTTCACAATATGTTCAGCGTATGGAAATAAAGATGAAAATGTATTATGTAAACTAATAAATATTTAACAAAAAATTATCTGTTAATTATTCAGAAGTTTTAATACAAAAACTAAAAAAGTTTTCTTGAAATTTTCCATACCGCTAATTATATAATGCAATTTACTATTCAATGTCATTTTATAACTATAAAGTTCATTTTCAAATTCAAATAATCTTGTAAGTATATACTTTATGGCATAATATTATAATACAGTAGTTTGAGTCATTATTAATGTAGGTTATTTTTTTAAATTATTTTCATTAATGATTTCTTGAAAATTTGATTTTCTTCTTTTTCTTTTTTTAATTATTGAGTACGAATTGGAGAATGTGTTATTAAATAATTAATAAATTCATATTTTCTGTGAATGGCGAATAATATTAATTGCATAAGAATATTTCCTGAATATATTTTCAATATTTTCCTAATTTCATAATAAATTCCCCCCCCCCCCCCCCCCCCCCCCCCCCCCCCCCCCCCCCCCCCCTTTGTAACAGAGAATTTTAAATTGATTATTATAAATAATATATTAATTTTAAATTGATATAAATTGCTTTTTTTATCTAATTTATCAAGATAATTTTTATAATCATAATCAACTTCCATTCTTTTTTTATTTATTTAAACTATATTTTAAAGAATAAAAATAATTTTTCTTTATAAAAATACAAAAAAAATTACACAAAATGCAAATTTTTGTGAAAAAACTCTACAGGGGAAAAAACTATAACTGTTGAAGTAGAAAGTACTAATACCATTGAAGAATTAAAACAGAAAATTCAAGATAAAGAGGGCATTCAACCTGATCAACAACGGTTAATATTTGCTGGAAAACAACTTGAAAATGATAAGAGTCTGAATGATTATAATATTCAAAAAGAATCAACACTTATTTAGTTTTGCGTTTAAGAGGAGTATATATATATAATTTATAATGAATGTAAAAAATAATAATTTTTATGTTTTTTTTCTTTTTTTGTTATTACAAATATAAAATATGTTTTTCTCATTTTCACAAAGTTTTAAATTTGATTGATTTTTATTAAATAAATATAAATCATGTTTTTTTATTATTTATCCATTTGATCGAATATAATTTAAATCATCGATTTTCTAATATAAAAAAAAACCCCCATATTCTTTAGTAAAATCATTAAGTAAATTCATTAAGAATTATTAGTCTTATTTATAGAGTAATATTTGGACACATATACAGATTTATCAATATTTATTTATGATAACCTGTATATTAGTATTATATCTTTAGGTAATTTAATAGGCCATGTTTCCTCAATAGGTTTAATTATACTTTGAAAAGACTTATTTTAATTGTATATGCATTGTTGCGGCAACTTCAAAAGATATTTTCAGTATTTGTTAACCAATTATTAGGTATTTCCTTCTATTTAAATTTTAAAATTTTAAGTAAGTGTGGACTAAACGAAATATATTATTTATTTTTAAAATACATTAATATAGGTTTAGTATAAATGCTTTTTTTTATATTAATTTCCCTATTTAAAAATTTAGTTGCTAAATAATAAATTTCATATAAATATTTTAATATTTCAATTAGATTCATTAGAAAATATCCATATATCAACCTGATTAAATAATCATCTCATTTTCCTTTGAATATTTAGAATGATCTGTATCGAATTGAAATAGAATATTAATCCCCATATTAAATGATTACCAATTTTAATCTGACATATCATAGAATTTTTTTAATTATTAAATCATCATCATCTAAATCATAATTTGAATAATTAATTTAATATCTTTTAAAATTTATACCAATATTTATTAATTTTATATAGTTAAAAGTCTCATTAAAATTATACTTAATGGCCATACTTTTGAGATTTATAATATTCATATTCATCAATATCAATACAATCAATATTTTACTATTTTAGGTATATAAATACTTGATGTTTGTAAACATGTAAATTCATGGTTAAATTAATTAAAGAAATAGGTTTAGTATTATCCTTTAATTTCAAATTTCCAGTATATTATTAGTAGTCATCTTTTTATTATATAAAAAAAAAAAAAAAAAAAGTTATTTTTAAAATATGATATTTTTATTTTAATTTTAAAAAAAGGATAATGAATAAAAAATCAGTTTAACTTTCATATGAAACAGAATTATTAAAAATAATTTTAATCTTAAATTTACAATTCTTAATGAACCTATTAATTTAAAAAATAAGCACGTTTAATTTATTTATTACCATTTAATTCTGAAAAAGAAGTTAACATATATAAATTATTGACAATATTAATTCATGATGAAACCAAATTGCATTATTTAAAATATATTATTTAGCTGCTTTACTCGAACCTAAAAATGCAGATATAAATTTAATTAATTTTCGATATATTAAATTTGATAAAATTATGTTTGATGAAATTTTAAAAACAAAATCTAAAAGAGCAAATAATAAATTAATGACAGAGGATTCTGAAGTAATTTATAAAAACACTTTTAATTAATTATGGTTCACACTTCTTACTAAGAATGAAAAATTTTTTATAAAAATAATATTAAAAACAAATAATATTTAATATAATTAATTTTTTTAATTTTTGAAAATAAAGACCAAGATTTAATTAAAAAACAGTGTTGTTCCTATTCGAACACCTTATTATAAATATAAAATAATTACAGATTTAATAAATAATATATTTCCTGATTGATATTACCATAACAGCAATAAAATATACATGAAAATATTTTAAAAAAACTTTCATTATGATTAGTCATTGCTTTTAGGTAATATTAATAAATAGGAAAACCTAATTTTAAAAACAAACGACATTTAATTGCTTACTATACCTTAAAATATATATTAAATCCTAATTTATTAATAAATGATAATACTTTTGAAAAGGAAATTATTTTAATGATTATAAATATTACAATATGGTGATGAAGAGATGGTATTTATAGTATCTTCGATTTCCCAATGAATTAAAAACAAAGAATAATAATAAGAAAACGAAAACTTTCTCATCTTCATTATCAGTAAAATTCCATTAAGGAAACATAAGAGTAAGAAAAATAAAAAAAAGTAAACAATCAAAAATCTAACAATACGATCATTATCTAAAAGAAAAATAAAAAAAATAAAAAAAAATAAAAGTACAAAAAAAAACTATCATTATCGTTATCATTATCATTGTCCAAGAGAAAAGAAAAATAGGGAAACAGAAACAATCATTATCATCAATATCATTTCAAAAAACAAGGAAAAATAGGAAAACGAAAACAGTCTACATTAGCATTCAGCATCATCTAAAAAATCAAATATTAAAAAATCAAAAAAGAATAGAGTAAAATTACTCTTCTTACATTTATATAAAAATTCTAACAAAAAGTTTATTAAACCAATTATTAAAATCATTACAAAAGAAGAAGAGAATGTAAAGTTTGAAAATTAATTAATAGAATAATTATAAAAAAATATGAATATTAACACAAACTAACAACTATGTCTGAAATAAAAAAAACATATTAGTTATAATCCATAGTAAAAAATAAAACATCTTCATGTTTGGGACATTACGCTTATCAGAAAAAATAGAAAAGATGGTAAATGTGTGGATTAATGCTGCAATTGACAGAAATCGTTTTCAAAATACGGTGTAAAGAAATTTCTTGTATTTTAGGACTTAAGGTAATGTATTTTGACGTTTTTGAAAAAAGAAAAACAATATATATAGAAAGATTAAATAATATAAGAGAATTTTATTAAAAGAAAAAATGAATATTAATAAATCACCATCACCATCAGCATATTCATCGTTCTCGTTCTCGTTTTTTTTTTTTTTTTTTTTTCTCGTTCTCGTTCTCGTTCTCGTTCAACTTCACAAAAATAAATTTAGACTTGAAAACTACACATAATTTAACAGTATGAGATATTGAGAAATAATAAAACCTAAATCCATTAGTTATATCTGAAATTATCTTCTCGTTCTGTTCACGGTCACAATCACGTTCCAGTTTAATATCATTAATGTCACCAATACGTAATGAAACTGAAACTTACGAGAATTTAAATTCATCGATACGTCTCAGGAAATAAATTCACCATCACCATTACATAATGAAACTTTATTTGGAATTTAATTTATCAGGTACGTTTGATAAAATAAATTTAAATGATATAGAAAATATAAAAAAAATGTTAAATTAATTATTGGACCTTAATTAGGATGAAAAAAATTAAATTAATAATGATTAAAATATTGAGAAAGTCCACCTTTAAGATATAACTTAATTAGACTTTTAGTAATTTATACTGAAATTTTTAGAAATTAGGAAAAGTATTTTACTTTTAAAATGGAAAATGGAGAAAAATATGAATATTTAAATAATTTAAGTAGATCTGAATTTAATTTTATATAAATATATGAACATGTCAGTGTTAACATGTAAGGGTTTTTTTAGTATGGGTTATATTTAATCTGTATTATTCACCAAAAAATTAATGTTAATTAAAAAATGGGAATATGAAAACAATACTTTGATAGAACTGAAACATTTTATTATTGAATCATTATAATAATGTTGTTGAGTATGGTTATTTATCATTAATTCATTAAATATAAAGAGGAAAATTATATTAAATTTAATATGAAACTATTATACATGCTTAAGTTTTATCAAATGATATACAGAAAAGAGAAATGACATAAATAAATCTATTTACATGTACATCAAAAATAAACAAACTCTTTTCACATTTTATTCAAATATATGAATTTTCTTTAAATTTACTTTAAAATGCCACAAAATACATAAACTTTATAAATTATTGGTATGTTAAAAATGAATGTTGATGAATACAATGCATTTAAACACTGTCATTTTGATTTAATGTTTTTATATAAACATTTAAAATTATTTAGGAAAACTTTTACCAGTTAAAATTAACAACCCATTAAACATATTTTCGTCAACTTTATTAAAAGATAATAGAAGAACTATGATGTTTAAAAAAAGTATACGTTTACCAAATGGTTAGATTTGTATAGATGATATTGAATTATTTTTTAGTGAATATAAAATGATTGTTTTTTTATGTATCCTAATGGTCTTATAATTTAAATAAAAAAGTAATAATTAAAAATATTAATTTAAAAAAATACATATTTGTTTAAATAAAAATCAACATATATTTGTAAAATTATGTAAAAGAAATTACTGCATAATGTAATTTTATATGTTACTCATAAAACTATATTTGTTTTTAATATATTTATATGTTGAAGGAAAGGACCGAAATCAAAAAATTGTGCTGCATTTTTCCATGTTAACTAAAGTTTCAAAATCTTTATGAGTTGTGACATCAGAAATTCCTTTTGATTGATGATTTTTATATGGAGTTGTGATATAAAAGTTTATTTGAGCTACAGTTTAATATATTACACTTTTTAAAATACCCTATAATTGTAAAATCATTCTAACTTATCACATGGTGTAATCCAAATTGGGGTTACCATATTAGCTAATGTAAATACTGTTTCTTCTTCTTTCCTAATCGTTTTTTAAACTGATCATACATATTAGTGTTATTTAGCATAATTATTTGTACCAGTAAGATATTGTTTTAATGATATATTTTGGTGAAAAGTTTATTAGTTCTTTATTCTTATTGTGTCTGTCAAGAATGACAATTTCACTGTTTAATGAAGGAATGTATACATTTATTATATTAATAAATTTATGATTTTTTGTATCTTAAATTATAAGGTAATTCATCTATTATGTATCATTATTATTATTATTATTTTGAACGATTTATATAATCGTAACAGTTGTTATTTGTATTTTCATTATTTTGTTTAATTCTATTCAAATGTAATAAAATTAGAAGTTTTTGGTAAATTTTCATTTATTATTTATTTTTTTTATTAATATGAATAACATTACTTCCTCCACCATCACAATATTTATCCTCATTCATATATTTTCTCTTCTGGAAATTTAAAAAAAATTCGTAAATTAAAATACAAATAATCATACACAAGTTAAACCAAATTTTGAAAATCTTTTTAAACAATATGAAAAATATTTTATTAATGGAATTGAAGAAGTAGCTTTAAATATGATTAAGTATAATTTAGAAAAAATACATAAAATTCAAATTCAGGAACAAAAAGAGTGGGATTTTTGAAAATTTTCGATATATTCTTAATTTTTTTAAAGAAGAAATGAAGACCACAAAATAAAAAAGTAGGGTTGACTAGTCTTTTTATCAGTTGATTTTTTAAATCTTAAAGATAAATGATATTACTATACATCCAAAAAATTTTAAAATTATTTTTAAAAGTTATCAGCATCTTCCTCTACCTTCGCGAAATGTATTTTAACAAATAAACTTAATAAAAAAATACTAATAATTAATCATAACATGGAAATATTTTCGTGGGATTTGTTTTATATTGTAATTTTAATTATTTTTAAGTTTGATAATTTGGCATTATATTTTTTATATTTCTATTCTTCGAATCAAATAAAAATTTTTCAAATAACATATTAAAAAAAAAAGAAAATAATTTAAGTCAAAACACATCAAATAGATTTATTACCTTATTCTATTGCTTTATACAAAGATCAATTTCATTACTTTCAAGCAATAAATTGTAAGTACCACATTATGCCACAAAATTATCATTTTTTTCATGAGGATAAATAAATTAATTTATCAGCCAATCATTTTAAATATTAATAATTATCAAAAAACAATGCTGTGAATCAATCATCAAACTTCCTGATTTAGCATACATTCTTTCAGTTGAAAATAACAATCAATTTCTTTATCCTCAATTAAAAAAATAATGTGTTAGAAAATCACTCAAATTATTCTTTTCTTAAGAAAAAAATGTATACAATTGTAACATACAGATTCATACCTATCCTTTAAGAATCCAATGACAATTTTATACCATATCCATCTCAATGGTAAAATTTAATTTTAAAAAAAAATGATTAATAATATTTATTTACAATATTTAAATGATCCTTATAAGATCGACAATCTACAACCCTTCCTCCCTCCCACAATTAAAACAATGTGAATAGAAAGAAAAGGAAAATAAGAAACATTTAAGTTTTAATTTCCTATTTATAATAACAATAATAGTATAAAAAAAATATAATACCAATAATTTTATTAATATATATATTTTTTGTATAGTAAAACAATTATAAAATTTAATAATTAATTATGGAAATTGTTTTATTCAAAGAATCCCTTAGAAGCTTAGTTTTATATTTTAAAAGAAATTCAATTTTACTTGTCTGTATGCTAGATAAATAGTTACTACATTGACTACCACTATTTTAAAATGTGGTCATTGTTTATGTTTAACATGTTACAAAAATCTGACAAAACAACAAAGTGGGTTTTATGTCGGTCCTTTAATTATAAGAATTATTTAATTATTGATAAAAAGAATCTCTATGACCAACGATTGATGAATTTGTATACAAATAACTTCACAGAAATTTATAAAAATACTTCATTTTTTATATATTTTTTTTAGGAATATTAACAATTACTCAATATCATTTCATTCAGTAAATTATAAATATATGAATTCTTTTGCATTAATTTTAATTTTTAAAATATTTATTAATATTATTTCAATATCTTATTATTCTTTATTAATTTTTAAAATATTATTTTCAAAATGTAAACAAATTTGGATTTATCTTTTTTTTTTATAAGTAATAAAGCTGATATATTTTTAGTAGTTTATGGTAGATTGAACAATTGTGTAATTTCTTATTCCAAATTGGGTATTATTTTTAATAAATAAAGGTAATTAATTTGTGAATTTAGAGATGCGGACAACTGAAAATATAATTTTGGTTGTTTTCTCTAAAATTTTAGAATAAATTGATGGGTCCAATAATAAGTTAATTGAGTCATTGTAAATATTAATGTAGATATCAGGACAAACAATGAGGACAAAAATTATTACTCTCAGAGAGTTGTTGTTCTTGTGGAGTATTATAAAAGCCTCAACAATAAATCCTTTGACAAGTTAAAACATAATTTTATTTTTTTATTATTTAAATACATTTTTTTAACCTTTTGTTATTACAAAATTTATATTAATAAAAAAATATGCTGATAATTATATTCTTTTAGAAATTGATAATATATTTCTTGAATCAAAATGTTGAAGAAATTGATAAATTATATAATACATTTCAAAAAATTTCTTTAACATAACCATTTTCTATATTCTACATTATTCTCAACATTAAACATTTCAATGTTGCTTAATTTTTTTTTAATAGCTTTTTCCTAAACAACCCATTACAGTCTTATTATTAGGTCTAGTGGAATTTCTCTTAAATTACATATGTAATATAAATACACCAGGAGAAAACTTAGAATTATATTAAATGTATCACTGATCATATTATTCCTGATATGGAAAATATTATTTATGAATATTTTAATAAAGATATTCAGGAATTTTTCTATCAAAAAAAAACAAAAATTAATTGTAAAACGATTCAAAAATTGACTATATGGAAGGATTAACGAAATACGAAATTTAACAAAAAATTAATTATAAGAAATTCTAGGCGAAATGTTTACAATTTCTGTAAGTTTAACTTCTATCAATTACAAAAAATATTATTCTTTGTATTATTTATACCTAACTATCTTTTTTATTACACCTTATTCATTCACCTAATACATATAAAAATTATAAAAAATAATAAAATAATGAATATTGAATTTATGAGTAATTATTTAAATTTAATGATTTAGAAAAATTAAAAAAAGAATTTTAATCGAACCTAAAACAATAATCCTCATTACTCAAAGAGAAATTATTACTATGATTGAGGTGAAGAAATATTATCTCAGCAAGAGAATCTCAATGTTACTATGAAACGCAATTCGAACAAATCTTCTTAATCCATTAAGTATAAAAAATTATGATGTACTTTGCGTAAATTTGGAAAATATAAAATTAAAAACACGTAGGTAGAGATCCACATATTACACCTGATTTAGTTTATCATTATAATATTTATTTAAATCAAGATGCTAATTTAAAAATATAAAACACGTGTTACAAATTAGTACTTTAAATAATACATAGTAGGACCCATTTTAAATCAAAGAAATCCGCCTTCCTCGTCTTGTTGGAAATTAAGAAGAATAATAAACCTATTTTAAGTAAAAAAATTATTTTATTAACTCTTAAACGAATTTGGAAATAATTAGAGCAAGAGAACATGCCAATAAAACTCTTTTACTCATTTATTCACACTGGTCTTCGTTTAAAGAAGCTAATCGTTTAACTCATCAAATATAATTGACGCTTATTATCCTGAAACAAAAACAGTATTTTTACCTGTTGTTAATAATGGAAACATGGTAAAGATCGTAACATTCCATTATTGAAAGGTGGTTTTTTGCAACAGAATTTTTTCATTAAATATTTACTAACATTTGTTAAATATCAAATGGGAGGAAAATTAATTATTAATAATCCTGGGAAACTAAAAATAACTGATTATTTAAAATAAACTATTTTTTATACAAGTTATCAGAGTACTCACAAAATTTTTAAAATCATTATATGATAATTGGCAAACAAAAAAAATCCAAGTTTAACTAATGAAGATCGTAAAGGATCAGAAAATACTTTCAATAGTGTTGATTTGCCACTCGAACATTTAATAATTTATCTAACATTTTCGCGTTGATGATACTATTACAATATTAAAATATATAGCTGAAATTTTTAGGCATTCTAACATTAAAAAAAATTATAAATCAATTATATAAATCGAGGAATATAGATGAAGAAGAAGAAGAAAAAGAAGAAGAAGAAGATGAAGAAGAAGAAAAAGAAAGGACTATCTTAATAATGAAAATACTCTATTCGAATATAATAATGAAAAAATTTATTGGGTTAAGAAATGCAAGACTGCAATGAAACAAAATTTATCAAAATCATTGAATTAATGTTATCATCTAATCTACAAAGATAATGCCATCTTTAGATTTCGAAAGAATAATAATATTAATAAATTTACCTTCAATTGTAATATATATTAATTCATAATATTAATAATTAATTTTTTTAATATATAAAATAAATGAAAATATGGTTATTATACTATATTATAAAATTTTTTACTTTTTTTATTTTTTTAAACTATATTCTTGTTTACTTACATATAAATATTTTAGGTTAAAATATATTTCAATTATAAATTTACTTTTTAATAATGAAAATACTCTATTAGATATAATAATTACAAAATTGATTAAGTAAAAATACAATGACTATCAATGTTAAAATCATAATGATATAAATGCCATCCTTTTGGCATTTAGAAATAATATAATGATATAATTTATTTTTTTTAAGTATATAAAAATAAAATGACAAATATTGTTTTATTATAACTATGGATAGAAAAGGAAAAATGTTTTACTGCTTGTTTTTAACTATATTCCTGTTTATTACAAACATTTTAACGATAAAACATATTTTATATGAGGCCTCTATCTCAATGTAAATTTACTGAAAAGTTAAGTATGTTGATACACAAATTTTCATGTAACATTAAAAAATATTTATAATTGTTTAAGCATGAAAAAAAAAAATGTTTTAATGAAAAAGAAATTAATTTATAATTATAAGCGAAAACGATAAAAGAAATTGAAAAAGAAGAAGACGAAAAAAGAATATATAAATAATGGATATACTATATCCTGAATTAAATAAAATTTATTAAATATCATTTAAAGGACATATTCTATAAAATATGCTATGGTATATATGGTGATAACCAAATTTACGTAAGCATGCCATCTTTATTACAGTAACAGTATATAATATTAAAAACAATATTTTGTATTTTGGTGACTGAATAAAATAGAAATACCTTACAATATACCAAATTTATACCATACTATAAAAAATTCCTTCTCAATGTATTACATATATATGTCAGATATTGCTAAAAATTTAATTAAAGGGTATAATAATTCAAAAAATGAAATTAATTTTTATAGTTTAACTGTAATTAAATTCAGATATTCAAATTTATAATGTAATTTTCATTTAATGATTAAAAATTATAACTCTACATGTGCAAGTTTATTAAATGAAATAAACTCGTTAAACTCTTTATGTTATAGTTTCATGTGAAGAGTTATATCAAAGTGATATTATAATTATTATAATGATAAAGAATATATTTTAGCTAATCGTATCATTGAAGAAATTGTTAGAATTTAAAATGCAATGTTATTGTTACATTTAATTTGGCCAGACAAGTAAAATGGTATATTGTTCACGTACAATTTTTAGAAAATAATTCTTATTTAAATGTTAAAAATAAAATTATTAATAATATTGTGTAATATGATGAATACAATTGGGTAAAATCGAATATACAAAAATTTTCATTATATATCAAAAAAATAAAACTGTTAATCACAAACATCTAGTTAATTTAATGAATAATATTATGAATTTTCTTAGGTTTTAATTTAGAAATATATTAATATTCATTATTTACCCTAAATAATTAGTAGTATGTATAATTTTATTGTCCTATTAATTGAAGCATATAAAAAAATTACTATATAATTACAATATAGAACTTTTTTTTTTAACTATCATCATCATCTTCATAATAATCATCACCATCAATCATTCATTATCATTATTCAGATACCTTCTGTTTCTTGTTCGATTGCTTGTGCTTGTGATTGTACTTGGTCTAATACAGAAAGTTCTTGTTCTTGTTAGTTCTTTGTTGTGATTTAAGTGGAAGTGATGAACTTATTTTCTAAAATTATAGGAAAAATTATTATAATGTATAAATATAAATAAATTTGTTTATTTATAAAGATAAAATTTTATTTATAATATTTTTAAAAATATATAAAATTCCAACAAAAAAATCTATATTACTACCAACACATTTTTTTATATTTTCAAAATAGTTTTCCAACAAACTTGCACTTTATTTTTTATAATGAGAGTTGTCGTTAACATTTTTTTTGAGATGATAAAACTTTTTTGTTACCTCTTGTATTTGTTATTCAGGAAAATTTATATTTTCTGCTTCTTCACTATCTCCACCTGATTAAATAAGTTTTACAGTGTATGGTGATGTGCTGCTATATAAAGTTCATACTACATCATTTAATGTTTCTATAAAATTTGATATATTTTCTAGTTGTTGTGGTAATGAAGGTGAATTTTAGGGTGGAGGTGGTGGAGGAGGATGCATT
The DNA here is from genome assembly GCF_026875155.1 of Cherax quadricarinatus. NCBI lineage: Eukaryota > Metazoa > Arthropoda > Malacostraca > Decapoda > Parastacidae > Cherax > Cherax quadricarinatus. The sequence goes on from NC_069485.1 coordinate 20,707,372, forward strand.
TCAGTTGTTGAGGGTGATAAATTTCCAGTTGTTTGAAGGAAGTAGTTATTGAAGGAAAGATAGCAATTTCAGTTGGATACATTTCAGTTGTTGAAGGGAGATATATTTCAGTTGTTGAAGGGAGATACATTTCAGTTGTTGAAGGAGTAGTTATTGAAGGAAGATGCATTTCAGTTGGATACATTTCAGTTGTTGAAGGAGGATGCATTTCAGTTGTTGTTTCTAAGAACTGATCTACAAATTTATCATTATTTATTAGTTCTATTAAAGGTTGATCATCATTTATTTTTCTAAATGAAATGTTGTACTTCGTAGGCTGAGTAGGCTGAGTAGGTTGAGTAGTTTGAACACATTGATAAGTTTCTTGTACTGAAGTTTTTTCATCATGAGATATATGTCCTTTATCAGCCACTGAATTCTGAGTGTATACCATTAACTTGTTTTTACTTGTTCTTCATTAACTGGAAATAATTTGTAGACTGAAAATATTGGTTATTTTTGTCTGTATTGAATAATTATTATTGTTATTAATTCCTTCATTTAATAACATGATTAGACTGCATATTAAGTTCAATATTTGCTGCCGCTTCTTTTTTTTGATCTTGTTCTGTTGTGAATTTTCATCAATTTAATTTTCTTATTTTTTATTTTGTTAATGTCATATGTTTTTCTTTTTCCCATTATTTATTTCACCAGGAATTGTTTTTTTCAAAGATTTTTTTATTATGCAATTTATCATATAATAAATCCTTTTTGGTGAAATGTATACTTCTAGTATAATAAATTCTCGTTTTAATACTTCACTTAACATAAGGAACTTCATCAACTGAGACTGTCTTATAAATACTAGGTTCACATTTTCTTATAAGTTCATTTTAAATAAATGTGAAAGAATTATAGGATCTTCTATTCTTTTTCTTTTACTTTTAAATGTTCTTCAAAGAGTTCTTCAGATATTACTAAAAATCATCCAAATAATAGAAAACATCAACAACACCTTACAGTGAATATCTTGGTGGGGAATGAAGAGGCATTCAGAAATATTCCTATCTTTTTGAAATCAATCAATGTTAAATTTATGAAATGTGATTCACTTCTTTTGCAGTATTTACTCCTTTATGTGGTTGTTGAAGAAGTATTTGTGCCATTGTATATATGATAGATAAAATTTTTATCTATTAATTTAGTGTGTTATTATGAAGGTTTTTTTATTTTTTGAACAAACTCTATGTTCAGAAGTTTGTTCACTTGAATAATTGAATCACAAAAATGGACAAAATATAGGACAAATGCTGATGGAGTTACACCATTTATTTCTATGATAGTAATAATTCCTTTTTTATGGCATATGATCTTAAGGTCATTTTCATTTGCCCTTTTTAGATTACTTGTTTCAGTGTGAAATGAAATATCTGAAGATAACACAATATTCTTTTTAATATGTCTAAAATACTCTCTGAGGAGCTCTTTTAGAGGAAAAATTAGCACTAGCCATCTTCATCACTATAAGCATATCTTATATGAAAAAAGTGCTGTTGAACCTTCATTCTCTCGTTAAACAGTGCACAGTTGCCAGTTAAGAAAATTTTTATCCAGTAAATGTTGGATGAGCTTATTATGACCCTCCCTCTCACAAATTCCACACTTCACTCACCCATCTTCTAACAATATTCTACATCTGAAAAAGAAAAAAAGATATTAAAATAAATTAAATTTAGTTTAATTAAATATTCATAATAGTTTTATAAATAAGAATAAATAATATTAATATATGGAATCTATGTTTTTAATTTTAAAAAGATAGGTAAAAATATTATGATTATTGATTCTTCTAATTCCCTGATGATATGCAAAATTTTTGGATAATTTTATAATTCCATCAAATTTGCTATTATTACAGAAGTTGATACATTAAATTATATTTCAAAGAATCTCTTGAATCTTTATTAGATTCTCTTATAAAATTATATCTAAGTCTTCCTTCATTTTCCATTTAGACTACATTAGATTGACAAAAAATATTAAAAAATGATGAAATAAACAAAAATAATTGATGATTATATTAAAAAATTGTATTCAGTTAAATGAAGAACAAAAGAAATAAAGAAACTGAAAAAGCAAGTTTCTGAATTTCAAAAAATTTTACATGATTCGCTTTTAAATTATTAAAAGAAAATCATGAAATTATTTCAACTACAACATACAATCAACAAACATCTACAACAACAATCAACAACAATATTTTCATTTAATGTCGTAGAAGTTGCACTTATTTACAACAACAACAACAACAACAACAATTATAATTCTTTCAATGCCTATGTATTGTTATTATCTACCTCATCCTCTCTCCTCCTCCTCCACTACAAATATCCAATTACTTTTTCATCCAAATAATAACAACAAACACGACCAACTATTCACTAGTAACCTCCATATAAAGAGGTATAAACCCATCACAACACCGATCGCATCATCAGTCACATCATTCCATTACCTAATTCTTCTCTTCTTCTGATGATTTAAAACAACATCTTACACCACTACTTTCATCACCAATTTTATCATCAAATAATGAGTGAAAAAAATAAAAAGATAAACTTACCATTTTTTTTCTCATGATATATTTATTAATATGAATTTAATACATAGTAATGAAAAGAATATAAAAAGTGAAGATTCATATTCTTTTTACTTGTCTAGTACAGGACTAAGTAATAATAATAAAAAGACAAAAAAATACTGTTGTATTCAAAAAATAGAAATATTTGATTTGAATGGAACATTATTAAATATAATAAATACTGGATTTCACTTACTGTTTCAGAGATCACACTCATTGATATTATAATATTATAAAATGACTGGTGATTTCCAAGAAATTCAACAGCATATGAATAGTATGGATGAGTATGTAATTCAACTAAGTCAGTTTTTAAATTATAGATTTTATTTTTATGTTTATGTTTATATTTAATCATTTGTAAAAATTTAAATACATCATAGTCATCCATGAATGGTTGTAAAATTTCAATAGCACAACTATTATTACCAAAGGGACTTCGAAATTTTGAGTAAGGTTCTTTACAATATCTATAATATAATTGACGAAGTGGCATATAATGCTGATTAGCAATAATTACATTTCTCCATTGCTTACAAACTGGAGCACAATAGTTCAATAAATCTTCATAAGGGAGTTGAGCAAAAATTTCCTGAAGTAATATTTCTAATGTTATTGCCATAATTCTTGTATTGAGAGTATAAACAATTCAATTTGATTTTGCTTAAAGATCTAATCTATATTATTTCATATTTATTTTTTTGATGATACAATTTCACAAATATTACAAACAAATGTTTTCTTTTCACCAAATTTCTGAATAAATTCTGGGTTTGATGATGGTGTTGATTTTGATGATGATTCTATTTTTTGTTCAGTTGTTTGAACTGACTGTTCTTTACTATTTAATAATTCATGTTGGATTGTTTGGGTTGAAACTGTTTTTTGTAAGATATTTTCATAACTACCCTGTAAACTTTTAGTTTGAATTGAAACTTCTGTTTGTTCTTCTGCAATTGGAACTACTTGGGTAGTTAGAGTTGGAAATGCTGTTTCTTGTTGTTGTTCTTGGGTAGTTTTAATTGGAAATGCTGTTTCTTGTTGTTGTTCTTGGGTAGTTTGAGTTTGAAAAACTTCTTGTTGTTGTTCTTGAATATTTCGAATTGGAAATGCTTTTTCCTCTTGGAGGGAATACTGTGATTGATAATTAATAACTGGATTATTATATAACATAGTATCTGACCATTCTCTAGTGGGAACTGATTTAGATAATTGTTGATTAGAAGGATATTTAATTGTTGAAACAAGACTTAAGAAATCGTAATGACACGATTGCAAATAAACCATACCCCCGGCAGGGATTGAACCCGCGGTCATAGAGTCTCAAAACTCCAGCCCGTCGCGTTAGCCACTAGACCAGCTACCCACAATAAGATTCATCCAACTAGGTGTATTTCTACACCATAGGAAGGTTAGCACAGGCACCTCTGTGACCACAAGTGCAAGTTTTTACAGACGAATCTCCAGCTAGCGTGGCCATGACGAACTCTAGCTCAAGTCCCTTCACTGCCGTCAACATGACTTAAGAAATCGTAATGACACGATTGCAAATAAACCATACCCCCGGCCGGGATTGAACCCGCGGTCATAGAGTCTCAAAACTCCAGCCCGTGCATTAGCCACTAGACCAGCTAGCCACAATAAGATTCATCCAACTAGGTGTATTTCTACCCCATAGGAAGGTTAGCACAGGCACCTCTGTGACCACAAGTGCAAGTTTTTACAGACGAATCTCCAGCTAGCGGGGCCGTGACGAACTCTAGCTCAAGTCCCTTCACTGCCGTCAAATGACTTAAGAAATCGTAATGACACGATTGCAAATAAACCTTTACCCCCAGCCGGGATTGAACCCGCGGTCATAGAGTCTCAAAACTCCAGCCCGTCGTGTTAGCCACTAGACCAGCTAGCCACAATAAGATTCATCCAACTAGGTGTATTCTACACCATAGGAAGGTTAGCACAGGCACCTCTGTGACCACAATGCAAGTTTTTACAGACGAATCCCCAGCTAGCGTGGCCGTGACGAACTCTAGCTCAAGTCCCTTCACTGCCGTCAACATGACTTAAGAAATCGTAATGACACGATTGCAAATAAACCATACCCCGGCCAGGATTGAACCCGCGGTCATAGAGTCTCAAAACTCCAGCCCGTCGCGTTAGCCACTAGACCAGCTAGCCACAATAAGATTCATCCAACTAGGTGTATTTCTACACCATAGGAAGGTTAGCACAGGCACCTCTGTGACCACAAATGCAAGTTTTACAGAAGGGACTTGAGCTAGAGTTCGTCACGGCCACGCTAGTTGGAGATTCGTCTGTAAAAACTTGCATTGTGGTCACAGAGGTGCCTGTGCTAACCTTCCTATGGTGTAGAAATACACCTAGTTGGATGAATCTTATTGTGGCTAGCTGGTCTAGTGGCTAACGCGACAGGCTGGAGTTTTGAGACTCTATGTCCGCGGGTTCAATCACGGCCGGGGGTATGGTTTATTTGCAATCGTGTCATTACGATTTCTTAAGTCATGTTGACGGCAGTGAAGGGACTTGAGCTAGAGTTCGTCACGGCCACGCTAGCTGGAGATTCGTCTGTAAAAACTTGCATTTTTGGTCACAGAGGTGCCTGTGCTAACCTTCCTATGGTGTAGAAATACACCTAGTTGGATGAATCTTATTGTGGGTAGCTGGTCTAGTGGCTAACGCGACGGGCTGGAGTTTTGAGACTCTATGACCGCGGGTTCAATCCCGGCCGAGGGTATGGTTTTGTTGAAACAACTTTATAATACTGTGGTAAATTAATTTGACTGCTATACCTCACAATAGGAACTTCTTCCTGTTGAATAATAGGAACTTCTCGAATTAGTTGATATTTTTGAGTTGTTTGAATTGAGAGTGCTTTTTCTTGTTGATGATTAATTTGGCTGGTATACTTCACAATAGGAGCTTCTTGAATTGGTGAATATGAATATTGTTGATGATGAGCTTCTTGAATTGGTGAATATGGATATTGTTGATGATGAGCTTCTTCAATTGGTGAATATAGATATTGTTGATGATGAGCTTCTTGAATTGGTGAATATGGATATTGTTGTGTATTATTATCATGTTGGATAATTTGAATTTTTGGAAATTTTTGATATTATACTGTGACCAATCATGTTGATTAATCATGTTGTTGTTGTTGTTGTTATACCATATCTGATGATTCTGTAAAAAAAAAGAAAACTACATTTAAATATATTTTTTAAAATAATTTTTAAAATAACATTTAAAAATTTAATTAAAAAAAAAAAAAAAAGGGAAAAAACCCAAACCATAATATATTTCCCAAAAAAAAAATGATTTCAAATTTTTCCAAGCTTAAACTTATAAAGTAGCCCTGTGTACAACATTTTTTCCACATTTTTTATACAATCATTTTTTTAAAAATAATAAATGGAAAAAAAAACTTTTATAAAAAAAAATTAATTTTTAAATAATCCCAAAATTTAAATTTTTTATAATTTTTTTTCACTTTTTAAAAAAATAAAAAATAAAAAAATATAATTTTTTAAAACTTTTATTTTAAATAAAGAAAACCCTAGGTATTATAAAAATCTCTTTGATAGGGATGTTTTAAGTGCGGGGGATTTTTCCCATTTTGTAATTTTTTTTCAAAACTTTCACACTTTTTTTTTAAAAATTTCCCCATTAGAGTAAAAAATATTTAATTAAAAGAAAATAATTTTTTATAAAATAATTTTATTACCAGACTTTTCATAATTTCTTTTAAATTCATTTTGCTAGAAAAATTAATCCCAAAAAAAATTCATAATCCAGTAAAACAATATGGATTTTTAAAAAACCGAACGATAAAAAAAAGTTAAATTAATTTTATTAAAATTATTTTAATAAACTAATATATACCGATTAAATTTTATTATTGTTATTATTAAAAATTATATAAAACTATAAAAATTTGAAAATTTAAAAACCCCAAACTCCTGGTCTTTGTTGATTCCTTTGAAAAAAATTTTTTGTAGCCCTTTTTATTTATTCCTTAACCCCATTTAATTTTGTTCCAAAATTTTTCTACAAAATTTTCATTTTATTGCTAAGACTTTACTTTTGATTTCTATGAATTTTTTGACTTTAAAATTATTTTAAAATTGAATAACTATAACTATTTCCAAAAATTTTTTTATTTTCTCTTTCATAAATTTTAAAAAGGAGGTCTTTCCCCCACAAAAAAAAGTTTTTTGGGGAAATTTCATTTTTAAAAATTATTTATTGTATCAAAATTAGCATGTGTCTTTAAAACCGGGCACAAATTTGAGATTTTAAAAAAAACTTTGCCCCAAACCCCCGAAAAAGTATTGGCTTTTGACAATTTTTTCTATTTTTTTTTTTTAAAAAATTTTTTCAAAAGCAGAAAAAAATAATTTACGATGAAAATGGATCTTAAAATACAATTTTGGGGGGGGTTTAAGCTTTAAAGTTCGTTTTTTTTTTTATTTAAACCATTAATTTTTTTTCTTTACTTAATTTTGATTTTCCTATTTTTTTTAAAAAAATTTTTAATAAAAAAATTTTAAAATTTTAAAATTATTTTATATAAATTTCATCATAAATTTTTTTTAAAAAAAATTTTTAAAAATTTTTAAAATTGGGGCAACAATAATGCCCTTTGACGAATTCTTTTTCATCTTTTTTAAAAAAAATTAAAAATTTTTTTTTTTTTTTCGTTTTTTAAAAATAATAGTTAATTTTTCACCCAATATTTAAAAACCATCCCCCAATACTTTTTTACTTTAATAATTTCATTGTTTTTCTTAAATTTAATAAGAGATTGTTTTAATCTTGCTCGCTCACATTTTAAATAAAAAGGGAAAAGGAGATTCATAATTAATAAAAAACGTTTTTCCCCTTTGAAAAAGAGCAAAAATGAATTTTATAGTGTTTGTGGGGAAAAAAAAAATAGTCACCACTATAGTAAACCCCCAAAAAAATCAAACATAAATCCATAAAAAAAATTCTATTAAAAAATTTTAAAAAAAAAGGAAATTTGGTTTTTTTTAAAATAAAATTTTACTTTAAAAATTTTAAATTTTAAATTTTTTATCTCTAGAAAAAAAACCATTAAAGCAAGAATATGCCAAATTTAAAAAACTGTGATTGATATTTGAAAAAATCAATAACATCTAAATATAATGGATAAATTATGCAGTTCTCATTTTTAAATTTATAAAAAAATTTTGAAAGGATTTATTAAATTAAATCTTTTTAAAAGTTGATTCAAGTATAATTATCATTATTACTTTTTTTAAAAAAAAAGGGCCCGAAAAAATTTCTATAAAATTTTTGTAAAAGGGTTTACAATTTTTTAATTATTACCAAACCCCTCCAAAGGGACTATTAAATTCGAATAGGATTTTTAAAAATTTAAAGGGATAATAGAGTTACAAGAGGATAAAATTTGGGGTTCATCTATAACCCACTTTTTCCCCATCTTTTCAAACGGGAGCAAATAATTTAATAGATTTTTCTGGGGAATTGGGGAAAAAATTTCTTTAAGTAATTCAAAAGAAAAATGGGCCTATGGTTTTTAAAAATAAATAAATATTTAAAATCACCCTTAAAATTTTTATAAATACTCAATTATAAAAAAAAAAAAAGAAATATACTTGAAAAAAAATTTTTTAACCAAAATAAAAACCCAAAATTTCCCACTCATTTAAAAAAAAAAGGTAAAAAGTTTTGGTTTAAGGGTTTTGGCAAAAATTTCTTAAGTAATTTGTTTTTTTGCCATAATATTTTTTTGCCCTAGTAAAAAGTTTTAAAATTTTCCCTTTTTTAACATTCCTTTTTTTAAAAATGAAATTTTAAAAATTTTTTTTTTTCTTTAATATAAAATTTTTTTTTCATATTTTTATTTTTTATGGTCATTTTAAAATTTTTTCCCCAACACAGAATTAAATCTATGTGATAGGGAAATTTTTTTTAACCATAAAAAAATTTTTTTTAACCCATTATTTCTTTGAGAAAATTTAATGAAAATTGGCCATATGATTTTGATAAATCCATTTAAAAATTTTTATTACTCAATTTTTGAAAAAAAATGAAATATACTCAATAAAAATTTTAAAATTCACTTTAGAAAAAAAAATTTATATGGATTGCACCCCAAAAAAAAAAAAAGGGGCTCCCGGGAAGGGTTGAAAAATTTTTACTACCCCTCTCATCATTAAGGGACGTTTTTTTTATAAGACATATTTTCAAGGATTCAATTACTTTATAAACTACTTGGTTTCCTTTTTTAAAACTTTTTTCCCGACTAAAAAAAATTTTGGAAAATCATCATTTTCGAAATTATTTCAGCATTTTTCATTTGAAATACATAAAAAATTTAAACCAAAATTTTATTTCTCTCTCGTTAATTATGAAAAAGGGAAAAATTGGTTTTTTTGTTGTTCTTCTTGTTCTCTAAAAAAAAAAAAAACTCAAAAAAACTTTAAAATTAATACATTTAAAATTAAAAATCTATTAATACTTTTTAAAAAAAAATTTAGGGGAAAAATTTAAAATTAAAAATTTTTTACCTTTTTTTGAAATTTTTAAAAACGAATAAATTTTAAAGGGGAAAAAAAAAATTTTTAAAAAAAATCGTTTGTTTTTCATAATTTTTTAATGAGTTATAATTATTTTCTTAGTTACTTTATTTTTTGAAAAAATTTTAAAAAAATTTTTTTTTAAAAAAAATATATCAAAATTATTTTTCTTTTTTCCAGATTAAAAAATTAAAAAATTTTTTAAACAAAAAGAGTATTAAAAATTAATAATAATATCTCAAATTTATAAAAAGATGATTTTTTCATTTTGAAATTCGCCCCATAAAAATTCTGTTCCGTTGCAAAAATAGAGAAGATTTCCACTCGGGGTTTCGTTCAAAAAGGGCTTAACAAAAACAACCTTTTAATTTTTTTTGGTTATTCGTTTTTTTCCCAAATAAAAAGGGAGTAGAATGAATTTTAAATGAAATGATAACGGAACCCTTTTTCGTAATTTTCAAACTTTGTGGTTATAGTAACTTTTCAAAAACAACAAAGATAATCCCGAAAAAAAAAAATCAATAATATCTATTAATGGATAAAAATTTTTTTTTTAAAAAATTTAATAAAAAATATAAAAAATTTAATAAAATTTTCCCACTTTTTTTCCCCTCAGATAGTTTTTAAATCAAAAAATATTTTTGGAAAAGATCCCAAAATCATTATTTTGTAAACGATTGGGGGAAAAACCAGAAAGGGCAGCAGATTTTTTAAAAATGTGGGGTGAGGGGTGCAATTCGTTTTAAACCCCGTTTGAAAAATATATTTTTTATATTTGATTTTTAAAATTTCAAAAATTTGTAATAAAAAATTGACAAAATAGTAATTTTTGTTTTTTTTTTTTTTCCGAAAAAAATTGGTGGGTAAAATTATCAATAGCAAAATATTATTCCCAAAAGGGGAATTTTTAAATTTTGAATAGGGTTTTCCCAATACTTTGATATATTTGACAAAATGGCATATAATGCTGAGAAAACTATTACATTTCTAAAAGCTTAAAAAGGGGCGAAACTTTTAAAAATCTTGAAAAGGTTTTTTGGGGAAAAAAATTTCTTCGATTTTTTTTAAAAGTTGTTGGCATAAAAATTTAAATTAGCCCCTTATTTTTATTTTTCTATTTTAAAAATAAATTTAGAAATATTTAGGGTTTAAAAATTTCTATAAAGGGGGCCAAAATTATATTTTTAAAAAATTCCCAAAATATTTTTTTATTAAAAAAAATTTAATTTTTTTTATATATATAAAAATTTTTTATGATCATAAAATTATTCTGATAAAAAGTAAATTCTGAAAACTTTAAAATAAAAAATTTTATAACATAAAAAAAAATTTTAAACCCAAACACAAAAAATATTTTTAATAACCAAAATTAAAAATTTTTAAAATTTTTAAAAAAATTAAAAAAAAGGAAGATTCATTTTCAAATTATAAATATTGTTTCTTTGCCCCTCAAAAAACGAAAAAAAGACGGGAAATTTTTACATTAGAATAATAATTCCCCCCGAAGGGTTTAAGTTTTTTTAAAACTAACCTCTTATCAAGGGGAAAAATGAAAATTTTTTAAAAACCCGTTTTTTCGGGAATTTAATTTTATAATTTTGTTTGGTTTTTTTTAAAAACTTTCCCCGGCTAAAAAAAAAATTTTGGAAAAATCATTTTTTTTTCCAAATTAAAAATAGTTTTTTTCTTTTTTAAATACTTAATAATTTACCATTTTTTTTAATTTTATTTCGATAATTACAAAATTCGAAAAATTGAATTTTTTCCCTTTTTAAATTTTTCAAAAAATTTTAAACGATTTTCTTTTACAAAAATCCATTAAAAACTTTTAAAAAAAAAATAATGGGAAAAATTGTTAAAATTTTTACCTCTTCTAGTTTTTCTGTGGAAAAAACATTAAAAAATGGTTTTTATTTTTCATAATTTTTTAATAAGTTATAATCATTGATTATATTTAAACATTATTTTTTGAATAAATGTAACAAAAAATTTTTAAAAATATATCTAAAAACCCTTATTTTCTTCAGATAAAAAACAATTAAAAATTTTTTTAAAATATGATTTTAAAAAATTTAAAATAATAATTTTTTAAAATTATCCAAAGAAAATTTTTTTTTACTTTGAAATTCGACCATAATAATTCAAATTGTGGGTTAATAATAGAGTGTTTTTAACCACTCGTGCTCTTTAAAACATGTCATTAACGAACAGCCTTTAAATTTTTGGGATTTTTTCGTTTTTCCCAAATAAAAAGAAGAATAAAATTTTTAAATGAGATTAAAAATGTGAATCCCCCTTTAAAATTTTCCCCAAATTTTGTGATTATAGTAAACAATTAAAAAAAACAAACCCCAAAGAAAAGCCATAAAAAAAATAAATAAAAACCTATAATGGAAAAAAAATTTGGTTTATTTTTAAATTTAATAAATATAATAAAACAAGTTTTCCCACTTATTTTCCCAATGTTATTATTTTTAAATATTAAAAAGAAGATGCCAATCATTTTTGTTGAGAACGTTTTGGTGAGGGTCCCAAAAAAAGCAGCAGCATATTTGTATTTTGGGTGAGTGTGAAAATTCGATTAAATCCTTTTGGAAAATTATAGGTTTTTTTTTTTTGGGTTTTTTTATTTTCAAAAATTTGTAAAAAAAAACTGACAAAACATAGTAAACTTTGTTTTTTTTTTTTTTCAAAAAAAATGGCCGAAAAAATTATCAAAACACTACTACTTTTTACCAAAGGGATTTTTTTAAAATTTTGAATGGGGTTCTTTGCAATATCTGTGATATAGTTGACGAAGTGGCTTTATAATTGATCAATATTACATTTCCCCATTGTTTAAACTTTACTGGGGGGCGCAACAGTGTAATGTCTTGGAAAAGGAATTTTTAGCAAAATTTTTTCGGGGGAAAAATTTTTTGGGGGGGGTTTTAAAAAAAAAATTTTAGAAATTTTGATGTTTTTTTTTCCCCAAAAATTTTTTATAGTCTTGTATTTTTTTTAAAACTTTTCAAAATTTTAAAAATGTAATTAGAATTATGTTTGAAAAAAATTTTCTATAAGGCAAAATTAATAAAAAATTGCAAAAAATTTTTTTTTAAATGAAAAATTTTTTAATATTTTTGTGAGAGTATAAAACTTTTTTTAAAATTTAATGAAATTTTTCTATTTTTAAAATCTTTTCTATGAAGAAAAAAATTATCCCTTTCTAAAAGGGAGAATTTTTATTTTTTTTTTTTTTAAATTATCTATTTGGGGGTGATTGTCCCAATTCTACTAAATCCTTTTGAAAATTATAGGTTTTATTTATTTGATTTTTATTTTCAAAATTTTTAAAAAAAATTTGAGATACATTTCATTTTTTATTTTTTTTTTTTTCGAAAAATTGAGCGAAAAAAATAAATAGCACCTACAATTATTTTTAAAAAAAGGGGACTTTTAAATTTTGAAAAAGGGTTCTTTAAAATTTATCTTTTGGATATGGGTGCCAAAAAGGGGGCATATAATGCTGTTTTAACGTTACATTTCTTTCTTTACATACGGAGGGAAACCCAGTCCCCAAAAAATACAAAAACAGATCTAAAGTTTTGGGTAATTAATTTCTAATTAACAGGGAAACCCTTTTCCTTTTGAAGTGGATAATGTGAAAATGAAGAATTTTCCCCTTTTTTTTTTTTTAAAAATAAAATTTAAAAAAATTTTTTCAATATTAAAACTGGGAAATTTGAAATTTTTCAAACTTTAAAAAAGAATATAGAGCAAAACATATCTTGTATTTTTAATTTTTTTTTAATGGGGCCCTATTTATTTAAAAAAAAAATATTAAATTTTAAAAAAAAAAAAAATATTTTTCAATCTTATAATGTTCCATCAAATAACCCAATTACATTTTTTAAAAAAATTTAAATTTTTGAAAAGAATATTAAGACTTTTACTAGCTTTTAAAAAAATTATGACAACAAAAATTTCTCGAAGAAATTTTTTACCCAAAATTCCCCCTTTCCAAAAAAATTATTTTAAAAGTTGCGCTCCCCGTATGTAAGAAAGGAGAAAAAAAAATCTTGATCGCATTATATGCCACTTCGTCAACTATATCACAGATATTGCCAAGAACCCTATTCCCAAAAATTTTAAAAATTTCCCCTTTTTTAAAAAATATTTGTTGTGCTATTATTTTTCCCATTTTTTCGAAAAAACAAAGTCAAATATGTAAAGTCAATTTTTTTTTTTACAATTATTGATTTTTTTTTAAAAATCAAATAAATTTAAAAATTATAATTTTTTAAACGGATTTAATTTGAATTGCACACTCATCCACACTACAAACATGCGGGTGCCCTTGCCTTTGGGACACACCAATTTTTCTAAACAAAAAATGATTGGGATTTTTTTATAAAAATTTTTAATAATATATCGAGGGAAAAAAAGTGAAAAACCTTTCTTTTTTTTTATTTTTTATTAAAAAAATCCAAATTTTTAAACCATTTAAAAGATATTATTGATTTTTTTTATGGCTTATCTTTGATGTTTTTGAATTATTCTAAACTACAAAAATTTGACATTTTTCAAAAGTGGAAATTTAAAATAATTTCATTAAAATTCATTTTTACTTTTTTTCATTTGGGGGGAAAAAAACGAATAAATCCAATAATTAATGGTTGTTCGTTTTAAAGACATGTGAAAAGCACGAGTGGTAAATCATCTTATTGTAAAGACCAGAATTATTTTGGTCATTTCAAAGTAAAAGAAATTATCTTTGATAAATATGAGTATTTTATTAAAATTTTTAAAACTCATATTGATAAGGGAAAATTTTTTAAAAATTGTGTAAGGGAAAAAATAATTTTTAGATTATTTGTTCAAAAATTCTTTGTTTTCATTTATTTTAAAAATAATGTTAAAAAATAATCAAAGATTATAAATTATTTAAAAAAAATTTTGAAAAAAAAACAACACGTTTTTTAAAGTTTTTTTTCCCCCAGAAATTTCTAAAAGGTAAAAAAATTTAAAACCAATTTTCCCCTAATTTTTTTTTTAAAAGTATTTAATTTTTTGTTTTTTGGGAATAAAATTATCCTTTTTTTAAAAGAACAAGAACAAAAATATCAATTTTTTTGTTTTTGTAATTTATCAAGAGAAAAAAAAAAAAAATCATGGGAAATAAATTAATTTTTGAAAATGAAACTGATGAAATTTTCCCAAAAAAAAATTTTTGCCGGGGAAAAAAGTTAAACCCAAAATTTAAAAAAAAAATATTATCTAATTGATTCCAGAAACTTTTTTCCCTTATAATCCTGAGAGGGGTTTTAAGTGAATTTTTGGGTTGGTTAAAAAATTTTATTTGAACCAAAAAAAAAATTTTTCAAGTTGGAAAAAAAAGGATTTTTACATCCTGTACCCGTAAAAAGTTTAATTCGTGTTTGGGAAAAATTTTAATTGAACCTAAAAAAAAAAAATTTAAATTTTTTGTCAAAATTTAGAAACAGGGTGTTACATTTCCGTACTGTAAAAAAGTGAATTGTGTGGAAAAATTTTATTTGACCCTTAAAAAAAAAAATTGATCTTTAAAAAAAATTCTTTAAAGTTTTTTCAGTACTTAATATTAAAAATTAATAAAAAATCTTTAAAAGACAATAATTTGATCAATTATTTCCCCTTCTAAAAAGGGAAAATTCCCCAATTTTGAAAAATTTTAAAACCCTTTTTGGATCACAAAATATTTTACCATCATAAAAATTATAAGCCACCATTTTAAAAAACAGGATATGGGAAAAAAATTTTTTAAAAAAAAATTTAAATTTTTAATGTTTTTCCCAAATTGAAAAACAGTTTGGTTTGGGTTTTCCCAAAAAATACTTTTCCAAATCACATGGATTTGGGGGGAGTTTATAAATTCTGTGTTGGTAAAATATTTTTTTATAAAAACTAAAAAAAAAAAATATGAAAATTTAACTTAATAAACAAAAAAATTTACATCATAAAAAAGAAAAATTTTTATAAATAAACCTAGTAAATTTTAGATTTTTTTTAATAAGATAATTTGTTTTTTAAAAAATTTGGGAAAAATTTAATTTAAATTTTTTTCCTTTCTAGTATTTCCCCGAGGAAAAAACTATTAAAAATCGTGTTGTTTTTTAAAAATTTTTTTAAAAAGTTATAATTTATTAATTTTTAGTTACATTATTTTGAATAAAAAGTTTCCAAAAAAATTTAAAAAAATTTCCCTTTTCAATATGAGTTTTTAAAAAATTTAAAAAAAAAATTTCCAAAAAAAAATTTGGGGGAAATTCCCACCACAATAAAATTTTGGGCCCTTGTTATAAAAAGTGATTTACCACTCGGCTCGTTTTACATGTCTTAACGAACAGCCATTAAATTTTTCGATTTATTCAATTTTTCCCCCAAATGGGAAAAAAGTTAAAAGAATGAATCTAAAGAGATTATTAAAAAGAATCATCTTTTGAAATTTCCAAACTTTTTGTGGTTTTAAGCAACAAAAAATTTAAAAATAACAAGATAAGCCGTAAAAAAAACAATAATTTTCTAGTAATGGGAAAAAAATGGTATAAAAAAAACCCACACATTTGGGAAAATAAAAACAAATGCAGTATAATTTTTTCCTTTTTTTGAATACGTTTCGCCCACCCCCCGGGTTTTTTGGGGTTTTTCAAGTCCCCAAAAAGAACTAACCCGGGGGGGAAGGAAGCGGTTTTTTTATAGTCCCCTGAGGCAGGTGAAGAAAAGCTGCATTTATGATGTAAGGGGGGTTGTAAAGTCCCAAAAACTTTGGGGAGCTTGGAAAGGGAATTTTTGGGTAAGTTTGTGAGCAACCTTCTCAGGTTTTTTTGTGGGGTAAAACGATTTAAGAAGTTTTTGGGAAGTGGGTTTACTATTTTTAGAAGCCACTATTCTGGTTGAAGTTGTCGGATATAGAAATAAGTGATGATTCCAGGATTCTTCGGTATTGAGTGTTGTCTTCTGTGGCGATAAGTCTTGAGTTTCTGTAGTTTATCAAGTGGTTGTGTGAATTACGGTGTTGTACGCAGCGGTGCCAGCGATTTCATCGACCTTGTTGAACTATGTGTTGGCTTTACGTGTTTCTCTTTCGAAAATCACCTCTTTCAGCAGACTTTTGGACTACCCATGGGTTCGCCACTCAGTGCAGTCCTGGCGAACCTATACATGGAACATCTAGAAGCCGAACGTTTCTCCACCATTATTCCTTCGTCTGTCACCTGGCTCCGTTATGTTGACGACATTCTCCTCATAACTCCTAAACGCTTAACGTTTAAGCTCTCCAAGACAAGCTCAACCAGGTCGAGCCTTCAATCCAGTTCACACTTGAAGAAGAAGTCGACAACACTCTTCCTTTCCTTGATGTCCTGCTCTGCAAAGTGACCACGAACTTCGTTTTAAAGTCTATCGAAAACCCACCAACCAAAACGATCTTCTCCACTTCTACTCTCACCACGACACCAAAACCAAACGTGGTGTAATTTAGGCTTCTTCCTGCGTGCACTCAGAATCTGCAGCAACGAGTTCCTTGAGGAAGAATGCACTATAATTGAACAAATATTTTCTAAAACCACTATCCTCGTCACTTCATCAGAGACTGCAGACGGCGAGCATTAAACATCTTCAACACACCAGAGAAGACACTGCCGAGAAGAGATACATAGTCCTTCCCACCAACTCCATTGCCAAACATGTTTCCAACATCTTTTGCCAAAACATCATTCCAAGTGTCTACCTCCACAACCACGACCATCAAGGACATCACCAGTAGTAAGCAGGACAAGCCTCCATCCTCTGCAGGGGTATACATAATCCCTTGTAATGACTGCAACAAGTTATAGTGGGCGAACACAGGGACCCAAACAATTTCAGAACACCATATGCAAGCAGTTCGACACAAGGAATGCCTGGTACAACACGTATTCACACAACCACTGTAACTACAGAAACAAGCTTATCGAAGAAGACAACACTCAATACCGAAGAATCCTGGAATATCACTTATTTCTATATCTGACAACTTCAACCAGAATAGTGGCTTCTATAACATAGCTGAACCACTTGCCAAGAAACTTCTTCATCGCTATCCCACATAAGAACACTGTAGAAGGTCTGCTCACAAACTTATCCAATCTCCTTTCCAAGCTACCCAAGTTTTTAGACTCTACAACCCCACTCGGTACATCATCAGATGCAGCATTCTTCACCTGACCTCAGCCGGACTATAAATACTCGCGTTCCTTCCACCCCAGGTAGTTCTGTTTGTGACTTGAAAAAGCCCACTGTGTGGGCGAAACGTAGTCAATAAAGGATCATATTATACTGCATTTGTGTTTATATTGCCAATATCTATTAATGGATAAAAATTTGGTATTTTTAATAGTAAATATAATAAATATAAGATTTCACTTATTTTCTCAGATAGTAGTAAAATATTTTTTTTTATGATAAAATTTTATATTTTTGTGAGAGATATAAAACTTTTTTTACAAATATGAAATTATTCTATTAAAATCTTTTCTATGAAGACAAAAATTATATCTCAATACAGAAAGGATCCACGAATAAAAAAATCAGATTCAGATTGATAAGACTTCCAGAATGGTTTAAGTATTTTTACTAACCTCTCATCAAGAGGAAATGTAAATTTATAAGACATTTAAAATTTTTAG
>NC_069485.1:20725765-20749010 GCF_026875155.1 Cherax quadricarinatus
ATTAAAAAAATTATGTTTTGCACCTTACCTGACCTATACAAATCGTGTGCCCTGAATTTATGTAACGGCTTACAAAGCTCCGGGGAGGCGAAACGTTGCCACACTAAAATATCACATTATTGCACTTCGCCCCTTTTAACCTAACAAAATTTAGGTAATTCTTCCAACAATATTACATAAACCAAATAATTTCCCGCTTTGGAAAAAAAAGACGAACAAGCAACGCGATTGTTTTCCCCAACAAGGTGCTTTTTAGCCAAAGGAGAACAAAAAAGAAGTTTTTAAAAAACCGGGTCAGTTCATATCCCTTTATCTCACTAAAAGAGGAAACCCTTTAAACCGGGGGGTTCTGATCAAAGCGGAATGAAGGAACCCCGGAGGATTTTATGCCCAGAAAAAGCAAATCTTTCAAGACCTAAAATCTTCACCATATACTGTTGCTCGTAAAATTTTTAGGTTTAAAAAACAATAAAATTTTAAATCAAAATAAATTTGAATGATATGATGACACATCGAATTTTCTGGTTTTCGCCCTGGCTCGAAAATTTAAATTTAGCATCAACGCATAGAAAATCACAACACGGGGGAGAAGATATCTTCAAAGAATTAAATTAAACTTTATTAACTAAAGGGAAGAACAGGAAAGACTAGCTCACAAAAAAAAAAAAATACATGAAAGACTAGCTCCGAAGAGAAGAGACAACAGCGAAAAAAAAACAAGAAGACAGCCCAGAAGAGAAACGGGAACAGGAAAGGATACAAAGGAAGACAGAGTTCGGGAAAGAGAGTAGCCTTCAAAATCAAGGGAATTGAAGAACAAGCTAAGCAAGGAATCAAAACAGTTAAGATTGGAGTTAGAAGCCAAGAAATAGAACTAAGCTGAAAATAACGGTACTAGACCCTACCACAAATCAAATTTTTGAATGCCTCAAATACCACCTTTCACAGAACAGATGAAATCTAGGCATATTTTACCAGATTTGAGAACACTGCCACCATTATCTGACCATCAAAATGTAGGGCTACTAGGCTTTTCGCCTTCTGTTGGTTTTCGCTTTAAATTATTTCACTTTCCTTGGTAAAAACAAATTAAGTCTACAAAGAAACCTAATTTACTCTTTTAAGGAAACTACTCATCATTACGGTCAGAGTTTCTTCATGATGGAATAACTCCAAATAAAATTACAGCAGTATTTAATAATCTTTTCAGACTGTTTGTTCTTTGTTGATAGCGCTGAATCGACCACGACTTCGACTCATTAAGAAACCTGAGGAAAGGGATCAATCCTTTCTTTTATTTTTCATTTAAAAAATTTAAAAAAACAAAATGTTCACACTCTTGGGAAATGGACAAGTACCCGACAATAGTGTTGTGCGCAAAAACTCCCCCAAGGACCGTAATGTTTGGTGTGAGCATAATAACACCCCGGGAACCGTATTGTTGTGGTGAGCATAAAAACTCCCCCAAGGCCGTATAGTTGTGTGAGCAAATAACTACCCCAAGGCCCGAGAGATAAAAATCTGTGTGCCTCAAAAACTGGGGGGCCCTAAACCTTTTGCCTAAAATTTCCCGGATTTCACGATGATATCTTTACGAAATAAATTTGGACATAAACGTCAAAATGTCCCAAAGGGGAACGTGAAAATCGGAAGTGTTTCACTGAACTAATATTTTCGCAGCTTTTTAGTGAAAGGACCTAATGGAATAATGTTTTTCGCCAATTCTTAGAGATACTGGATGTTCCCCGGATTTTTTATTTTATAAGCTTTTTTCCCCAAATTTGATTTTTCACGGTATAAAATTTTTAAATAAAATTAAAAAAATGTTAGCTTTCCTCCAAAATTTTTAAGAACTATAGAGTTTTTTGGTAAAAAAGCCGAATTTTCCATCCCATTTGCTAGGGATCAGTGGATAGAGTTTGGTCCCCCTATCACTTCTGGTTTTATCAGGGGTCTAAATACATCTTGACTATGACTGGGATTTCGTTTCTTCCCAGAAGCGGTACGTCTACAAGTTCAGAAAAGTGACATCTATTTTTTCCGGGGAGGGAAACCCAGGGAAATTCTTTCTGATCAAGGAACAAAAATTTATTTCTGAATTAATGGGTCAAGTTTATCAACTTGGGTGTTAAACTCCGTTACATCCAAATTGTAAACGGGAAGAGTGGGAAAGACCACATGCTACCTAAAGTTAATATTAAAGAAACTTTGTTTCCCTTAAGCCAACTGACTGGTATAAGTTATCTACATGTGTCCTTTGTAATGCGTCAGATTCCCAAGTGATTCACTTGATATTCCCCTTTCGAATTGCTTTATGGGAGACAAGCACGTGAACCTCTATTAATCTTGAATAACTGTGGTCCAAATATATTAAAACTGAAGTTCAAGCACTATATCAGTTTCTTTTTATATCTGAGGAGAAAGATTAGAAGAAACCGCTGATTTAGTTGTAAGAACTTGAATATTCTGGAAACATACAAGATCTTATATTGACCAAAAGAGTCGGAAGCGTAAATTTAATATTGACGATGAAGTTTTAGTGACTTTTACCAGAAAAAATCCAACAAATTGTTAATTTCCTGGGAGCGGCCGAAATAAAATAGTAAAGTTCTGTAATAAGGTAGATTATCTCTTGGATGTCAGGGTAAAGAACGAATGTAACAATGTCAATATTCTCGGAACTGTTTCACCGTAGAGAAGTTATTCTTCGTTGAAACTCCTTCGATGAAGATGATTTGTCTAACAGTTCTTGGTTCTCGTAAATGTAAAGTTTGTATTATAGATCACTAGACCTCGCACAGAATCGAAGAACTACTAAGATATCTTAACTGTTGATTCTCCAACAATAAGTTACTCAAACATCAAAATCAAGAGAGAACTATCTACTAAACAAAAGTCCAAGTAAATGCCTTAGTAAATTACCTTATCTGACATATTCACAGAGATCCCTGACTATTTACCACTACCGTTGTACCAAGGATTCAATTGTCAGTCATGAACCGTAAGACGAAAATCCTATCCTGTTACGGTCACTTACGGAAAACATTTGATAACGAAGTGACCTAACTCTTAAAGTTAAATATCATTGACCTTCTAAATCAGCTTTCTGTTCAGCAGTTGTCATGGTTAAGAAACCAGACAATTCTTAACGACTGGCTCAATATTTTCGTTATTAAATGTTTATCACTAAATGGGACGTTGAACCCATGGCAGTAATCGATCATGACTTGTAGTGAATCCATGACTGTAATTTTTTTCTCTTGAATTAGACATCTCACAAGCGTAATCCACCAATCAAGTGTCGAGAGTACACCCAGAACTCTAAACGGCGGTTTCCTACGATTTTGGGACTAATGCAATACGCACAGTGTCCCCCTAGCACGGCTTGGTTACCGCGTGTGCCGACGTATATCCGGCTTATGAGAATATTCCTTCTGACCTCAAGAATGTTTCAGTGTATTTCGATAATATTTACATCTTGATTATGCTGGGAGGTCATCTTACTACACTGTCCGCTGGTTTAAAAAGACTAAGAGCTCATTGCCTTACAATCAAACACAAAGTGTTTTTCTTGACTATTTCAAAGTACAATACCTCGGGTTTATTATTTCTGACAGTAATTTATCACTCTCTTCCCTAACAAGACGAAAGCAGTTCTAGAAAGCTCCTTCCTAACTACAAAAACAAAATGCTTAAGAAGTTTCCCTTGGGTCAGTAAATTTCAAAAGAGAATTTTTGTACATAATTAAAAGGTCTGACTTCCATTCTCACAGACTATTTAAAATAAAGTATTAAAGGAACCTCTTGTTTGTTCTGAAGAGGCTTGTAGAAAGCTTCGAACAAAAGTAAAGAATACTTTCCAATCCTCCTGTTTCTAAAAATTACCAGTTTATTAATAAAGTCTTTTTGTCTCCAAACGGGATGCCTTCCATTCAGGACTCGGGAACTGTTCCACTACAGTTATGATGAATTCACTTCCCTACATCTATCCACAGTAAGAAGGCTTCTGCGAGGGAAGAAAACTACTCCACGGTGGTGAAGGAACGTTATGCATTGGTATGGGTGTAAGTGGTTCAACTACTTAATGGAAAACCTTTGTGCTTTTGAAACAGATCGCAAGCCACTGATGTACCTGGAAAACATCAACGGTTTCAGTCCGAGCATCTTAAGATGGGCATATCCAGTTCTCATAAGTTTAAAGTTGTTCATAATAGTACATAGTGTCCGCATAGTAATATTATTTATATTATATATATACTATATACAATATATATATATATATAAGAGTAATATGACTCGGAACACCACTTCTCAGTTCACGTGGCTGAACCCGAGTGTATATAGTACTTTTCCCTCTGTAACTTAACATACTGCTTCCGGAGTGATGGTTTGTTCAACACCAGGAACCACTAGCGTGTTACCGGTCGCACTCTCCATCTAGTGGGCAGAGCTAAACTTCAGTTTCCTAGCGGTCTGAGTTGCTTTAATTTCTATTCCTGGTATATTTAACCTTACCTTGTGTGGGTTGAAGTTTGAGGAATAACTTCACCTCCACTGGCTTCTCATGATCAGTACGGTATCTACAATGGATATTTCTGAGTTCATTGATACGGTAATTTACCTGGTTACAAGTCCTGACATTGAAGTAGACAATACCACCTTTGTTCTTTCTCCTTGTCTTACTTATTTAACACTTAGATAACCAGTGTTTTTCTTTATTATCGAGCTCTGCTGCTGACCTGTCAATCCAGGGTAGACGCTAGTTAACTTTGGAGCAAGATCCCTGTCTACAGGACGTGGTTGGGACATACATTCTCTCACCTCTAAAATCTGATTGTGGTGATACTACCAAGTAGTACAGATTTTCAGAACATGGGACGAACACCGCCACCCCAGGATAACCAACACCATTTTTCTACTAAAAACATCATCAAAAGATCGCGCCCCCCACCCCCGGCCTGGGGCCGGGGCCTGGGGGGCGGGGCCAAAAGCCCACACCCCGCCATCCTGGCGATGGAAGAGTCTCATGTCCCAACATCCTACTGAACCACAGGCCGGCCAATATTTATTTTATTTATTTTGAATTAAAATCCTTAGAAAACAAAATTATTATCCATCAAGTTTTATTCATATGTTATATTCATTTCTTTTGTTCAATAGGAAGGCGTTTCCCCTGACACTGGTAGCACAGTAGACCAGTACAGACACACAGAAGAACAAATATAGTTCAGTAACAGAGAAGCCAGTACAGTAACAGTGAAGACCAGGACAGGAGGAACACAGAAGAATGAGTACAGTAACAGAGACGACCAGTACAGTAACACAGAAGACCAGTACAGTAACAGAGAAACAGTACAGTTAACAGAGAAGACCAGTACAGTAAACAGAGAAGACCAGTACAGTAACACAGAAGACCATAACATAACAGAGAAGACCATACAGTAACACAGAAGACCAGTACAGACACACAATGAACAAAGATAGTTCAGTACAGAGAAGACCAGTCAGTAACACAGAAGACCAGTACATAACACAGAAGACCGTAAAGTTACAGAGAAGAATGGAGTACAGTAACAGAGAAGACCATAAACAGTAACAGAGAAGAATGAGTACAGTAACAGAGAAGAACCAGTACGTAACCAGAGAAGACCGAGTAAAGTAACAGAGAAGACCGGAGTACGTAACACAGAAGAATGAATACAGTAACAAGAAGACCAGTACAGTAACAGAGAAGACATACAGTAACAGAGAAAGACCATACAGTAACACAGAAGAATGAGTACAGGTACAGAGAAGGCCAGTACAGTAACAAGAGAGACCAGTAACAGTAAACGAGAAGGTACCAGTACAGTAACACAGAAGAATGAGTACAGTAACAGAAGACCAGTACAGTAACAGAGAAGACCAGTACAGTAACAGAGAATACCAGTACAGTAACAGAGAACTAGTTTACAGTAACAGAGTGAAGACCAGTACAGAACAGAGAGACCAGTACAGTAACACAGAAGAAATGAGTACAGTAACAAGAAGGACCAGTACAGTAGTGAGAAGACAATACAGTAACAAGAAGACCAGTACAGTAACACAGAAGAATAGTCAGTAACAGAGAAGACCAGTCCAGTAACAGAGAAGACCAGTAACAGAAACAAGAAGACCAGTACAGTAACACAGAAGAATGAGTACAGTAACACAGAAGACCATTAAAAAGTAAACACAGAAGACAGTACAGTTCAACAGAAGACCAGTACAGTAACACAGAAAGAATGAGTAACAGTAACAGAGAAAGACCAGTACAGTAACACAGAAGACCAGTACAGTAACACAGAAGACCTCAGTAACACAGAAGAATGAGTACAGTAACACCGAAGACCAGTACAGTAACACAGAAGACCAGTACAGTAACCACAGAAGACCGTACAGTAACACAGAAGAATGAGTACAGTAACAGAGGACACCAGTACAGAAAATTAAAACAAAAGAACGGTAGAGTGCAGTACCGAAATGCAGTACAGCAAGTGAGCAAAGCAAAAATGTACAGTAACAGAGATGAAACATAGGTGTTATGCAGTACGGGGTTTTATACCTTTCTGGGATCCACGGGAATACTTTCGGGATCACGGGGATACCTTTCTGGGATCACGGGGGTTTAAATTAAACCTTTCTGGGATCACTGGTATACCTTTCTGGGATCACGGGGATACCTTTCTGGATCACGGTGATACCTTCTGGGATCTACGGGGGATACCTTTCTGGGATCACGCATGATTATAATTACATCAGCCTGTACATTCACTGCTCTGCTGCTGCCTCTATATTAACTGAAAGAAGCCTACTGTGTAGCGAAACGTTTTTGTGATTGAAGACACCTAACTGGTTGGGTCTCACGCCAGCAACACCCACGTGTATTGTCCGCGCCCTGGTCTTTTCCAGATGACCTTACGTTATGTAAGAGTACCAGGACATGTGTACCCAGGAGACCTGTCATCTTCACACGCTCAACGACTCTCAACATATATTACCTGCCATTTCTAGTTTTTGCAATGTTATCTCTGTTGTGTAATCAAAAACAAGACAATATTTTTATTATGTTATTTTTATTAATGTTAACTCCGCTGAATGAACAAAATAAGAACACTACCGTGGCTCCTAGAGAGTGGCTGGATTGGAATATTACCACCCGTGGTTAGACGCTTTTGTATCCATTAAATAATTTGCGACCACTGTCCACCTCAAGTTATCTCTGAGTGTTACCAGACCTTGCCACGGGAGGCCAGTGGTTCGTCTTTAAGGTCCCCCCCCTCGCCTTTCCTCAGGTTCATGTGTCCAGGAATCCATCCGTGGGCCCCCGGATGTTCTACCCTTCCTCAATTCCCTAAGGTCAGCCTCGCCTTCCTTCTCTCTGCCTTCGGCAGCCTCTGCCTTCCCTAGGTTGATGTAATCCAGGAATTCATCCCGTCAAGCCGCGCGAGTTCCATTTCTCACTTCCCCAGAGGTCAGCCCACCAACCGTATTCATGGCCTACCCCAGGTTCATGTATCCAGGAATCCTGCCGTCTACCGCCAGATGTCATTCCCTTCCCCACTTCCCAAGGTCATGCCTCAACTGCAGGTAATTCCTGCTTTTCCCAGGTTCATGTATCCAGGAATCCATCCGCTTCGCCCCAGATGTCTCCCCTTCCCCATTTACCCAAGGTTAGCTCAACAACAACCTTCCCCAAGTTTATGTATCCAGGAATCCATCGCTCGCTCCCGGGAGGTGTCTTCCCTTCCCCACTTACCTAAGTCAGCGAGTTAGGTCAGTGCCTTCCCCAATCCAGTGGTCTCCAGGAGTCCACGTGGTGTCACCTCAGGTGGAAATCCCTTCTCCACTTCCCAAAGTAAGCGGTATTCTTGCTTACCCCAAGGTTCATGTATCCAGGAATCGATCCGTCACCCGCCGATGTCTCCCTTCCCCACTTCCCAAGGACCAGCCTCAACTGCTGGTATTCGGTGCTTCGGGATGGTTCATGTACCAGGAATCCATCCGCTCGCTCCCAGATGTTCTCCCCTTCCCATTTACCCAAGTCAGCCTCAACAACAACCTCCCCAAGTTTATGTATCCAGGAATCCATCCGCTCGCGTCCGGCGGATGTCTTCCTTTCCCCACTTACCTAAGGTCAGCGAGTTAGGTCAGTGCCTTCCCCAGATCAGTTCTCCAGGAGTCCCACTTGGTGTCACCTCAGTGGAAATCCCTTCTCCCACTTCCCAAAGTCATGCGGTATTCTTGCTTTAGCACCAGTTCATGATCCAGGAATCGATCCCGTCCTACCGCCGGATGTCCTTCCCTTCCTGGCGCCACTTCCCCAAGGTCAGCCTCACTGCTGTATTCTTGCTTTCCGGAGGTTCATGTATCCAGGAATCCATCCGCTCGCTCCCAGATGCTCCCCTTCCCCATTTACCCAAGTACCTCAACAACAACCTTCCCCAAGTTTATGAATATCCATGGAATCCATCTGCTCGCTCCCGGAAGACTTCCCTTCCCCCACTTACCTAAGGTCAGCCGAGTTAGGTCAGTGCCTTCCCCCCGGATAGTGTCCCAGGAGTCCACTTGGTGTCACCTCAGGTGAAATCCCTCTCCACTCCCCAAAGTCAGCGTATTCTTGCTTTTACCCCAGGTTCATGTATCCAGAATCTGATCCATCCTACGTCTACCGCCGATGTCTTCACCTTCCCCACTTCCCCAAGGTCAGCCTCAACTGCTTGGGATTGCATGCCTTTCCCAGGTTTATGTATCCAGGAATCCATCCGTTCGCTCCCTGATGTCTCCCCTTTCCCCACTTACCTAAGGTGGTGGGGCAGCCTCACAACCACTTCCCGCAAGCTCATGTAATCCCGGTTCCTATTCCCTTCGCTCCGCGGATGTTTCCCCTTCCCCACTTACCTAAGTCGGCGTGCCTTCCCCGGATCAGAGTCCTCAGGAATCCACTTGTGTCACTGAGTGGACTCCCTTCTTCACTTCCCCAGAGTCAGGCGTTTGCCACCGCCCTGCGAGTGACCTTGCTGAATGGAAACTTGGTCTTGTCTAGCTGGTCTACGGAAGAGTACCTGCCCAGTAGGTGGAATTACTGGATGGACACACAGTAACTGTGTCCAGTAATTACATCCACCAAGAAAGCCTGGAACCGTAGACCAGCTGAGCTAGACGAAGCTCGTACACAGCTCGGCCACCTCGGGGGCCTAATTAATTACAATTTTGGAATTCCTCTTATGTTACACTATAATGCTATACTGAGAACAAGTTTTTTTAACTTATTGTAGGCAGTTTTAAATGTGTTTGTGACGACATTTATGTGGAATATGTAAATATATAAAGATGAACACGTTTGAGACACTAGTGGAGGACTGTGTGACGTGTGAAACATGTATTTTGTATAAATTGATGTAATATCTACTTGTTAGTTGTACATGGGTGTCAATTGTAACCTGTTCTGTGTGGTTCACGAATGTCATGTGTACATTTATATGTATGAAAAAGTAATCAATTCAAATCTCTAAATTTCCTCTATGAAGAACTATAACAAATTTTATAATAATAGCTATTTCTGTGTTTCGTTAAATGAATTTGAAGGTCGGATAATTATACTACAGCGCGCACACCTAATATATGTGGGATGGTTGGTTATACAGTTTTACATGTGTTAATAAATGCTGTGTTTAGAGGAGACACCTGGTCCTACAGATGGCTTACTCTGTAAATACTGCCTTCTGAGCAAAGTAGAATGACATCACACTCCTTAAGACACAGTGACATCACACTACATAGTCTAACATCCAGTTTTTGTGTGTAAATCGGTTTACCGTCCTCTTGCATATTATAAACTTAATTCAACACTTATTGCCTCAAGAACATTTGCTAAGATTTAAATACATTTTTTAACTCTATGTATAATTTTTTATTATCAACCTATAAATCCACCTAAGAGTTGCTTCCCTTTATATAAGTGTTTTTCACTTTGGTATTTCATTGTTTAGGCACTTGAATGTATGTATTACCCTTCCTTTTCTGAGTTCAACACTCTTCTTTGTTCCGCATATTTGTCCTTTTTCATGCATTTCATCCATCATATTTCGACACAACTTATGGTCAACAGTCTTAATTCCATTATAATTATTACATTCTTTAAAAGTTCCATTTCTTTTTCTCAACATTATTAATAAATAAATAAAGAAAAAAAATAAAAAAACAAAAAGAAATAAAAAAGAGGGGAAAAAGAAAAGAAAGGAGAAAAGAACAAAATCATTAAGTATCCAGACTTTAATACCTAACTGTCCTCACAAACTCATATTAATACATTCTAAATTTACCAGTTTTTTATTCTTCTTATGTGACTCATTTCTTTATTCTGACTGACTAACGTGTTGACAGCAGAGTCAGCCAGGCTGACAGCAGAGTCAGCCAGGCAGACAGCAGACTCAGCAGGCTGACAGCAAGAGTCACTAGTCTACAGCAGAGTCAGCCAGCTGACAGCCGAGTCAGCCAGGGCTGACAGCAGAGTCAGCCAGGCTGACAGCAGAGTCATCCAGGCTGACGCAGAGTCAGCTAGTCTCTGACAGCAGAGTCAGCCAGGCTGACATGCAGAGTCAGCCCGGCTGACAGCAGAGTCAGCCAGCTGACAGCAGAGTCCAGCCAGGCCGACAGCTGTACCACGGAACTGTGCTCTTCTTTATTTGTGAATTATTAATAGATCATATAAGTTTTCTTCTGATTTATACTTTCATCTGTACCTTTCATCTTCACAATACACAGTCACTCACAAAGACACTGACTCCGTAACACATATATATACATACATTGACACATACACATCACTACAAACACACTACTACATAACACATACTACATACATGTGTACACGTTCTCATAAGCATATGCTACACTCTCCCTTGACGCTACTGACCCATTATCTCCTCCTCCTTCTCCTCCTCCTTCATGTGGATACTGTTAATGATTAATAATTTGTCAGTGTCAGTGTGCTTGTATGAATTTTTTTCTATTTCAAAATTTCAATAGACTAACATTCCCCACCACTGGCATATTTCTTATATAGAACCTCTTTCACATCGGAAAATATATAGAAAATATTTTCATTTATATAATCTATTAGATATTTTTTTCATTATTAAATCCTAATTCTTGAGTTAAATTGTTTATTATTCTAAAAATTTTCACGAAGTTTGTAGTAGGGATATTTTTCCACGCATATAATTTTGAAAATGTTAAAATGAATATCTTTTTTTAAAATATTCTTTACATATATCACACCACAAACAATGGAATAAATTTAAATTAGTAAATTCCTCATAATTTTCTGTTCTAAATACATCATTCTGTAAATTACGCCAAAAATTTATTTTTCTGTTACTTCTAAACTTATTCATTAAATTATTAATATAAGTTGGAAATGGTTGATGTGTTTTATTAAATTCACCCTCATAATATTCAAATTCTTCTATTATACGTTGCAAACTCTTATCAATATTTATTACTAATGTAGATGGTAACATTTTTCTATTTTTTTATAATAAAAATTTTTTAAATTTAATAATATTTTATTATTAAAAAAAATAAAACATTTTGTTATATTTCTTTTATTAAACTAATTAGAATTATAATAATAATTATTACAATAATAAAAAATATAATTTTTAAGTAGTTATAAGAAATTACTTTAATATTTATTATTTTATTATTATAATGATTGTTACTACCTTCACCTTTTAATGTTGATATATTATGTGGTATCTCTTCTCTATCACCATCTTTACTTCTTAATACTACTAAATGATGTATCTTTAGCTACGATTGTGGTGTTTCTTCATTTCTTAATATTGTTGGTAATTTTCATCCCTACGGGTTTCTGGTATTTTCACCATCAATGTTATTATTTTCAACTCTTAATATTGATGTATTTTTTTCATTATCACTATTACTTTGATCTCTTAATCCATCACCACTTTTCATTTCAAAAACAATGTTTCTTAATATAGAACCCATTTCACATCGAAAAATGCAAAAAAGACTTTTCTTGTCTAAAGATATTTTATTATAGTCTTTAACAAACTCAGTTAGGGTATTGAAAATTATAAGGGTTACACATTCCTTTACATCCTTTAGTTTCAAATTTTAAAAATAAATTTCTTTAAATCTCTAATAATTGAAAAATCAAACATACAGTCCCAACTAATATTATATAAGGGATGATCATCTTCTGGTAAAATTATAGTATTATTATTTAATAAATATTTGTCTGGTATCGAGTCATATAAAGAATCCTTATAACAATATCTACTTACATATTTTCCTCTTTTTAATTCTTTAGTTTCTTTGTCAAACCAATATTGAAAACACCCTACATTTGCGATAGTATAATTTTTTAAATAATTTAAAAAATTATCATTGTTTAAATTCATTATTTCATAAACAATTTTATTCTTAAAATATTTGCTATTATTACTTAAATTTTTCATTTTAATAAAAAGTTCATTTAATTCATCACTGTCTTTAGTAAATTCATAAAAATTAATTTCATCGTGACAAAATTCATAAAAATGAATTTCATCTTTAAATCCCAATTCATTAGCTAAGTTATTTTCTTCTTTAGTAAATTCATGATATTTGTAGTACGGATATTTTTCACGCATATGATTTTGAAATATGTAAAAATCCTCTTCTCGGTTTAAATATTTTTTACATATATCATCACCACATATAACAGAATAAATTAAATTAGTAAATTCCTCAAAATTTTAACGTTCTAAATAAATCATTCTTTAATCTACCCAAAAAACCATTTTACTGTAGATCCTATTTTTTCTATTAAATTTTCAATAAAAGTTCTATGTGATATATATTTTTATTAAACCTACCTTCATAATATTCAAATTGTTCAATTAAAAGTTTGCAAGCTAATATAAATAAAGTTTACTAATTTTAAATGACATTTTCTATTTTTTATAATAAGAATTTTTATCCTAATAAAATTTTTTTATTAAAAAATTAATATTTTTTTAATTAAACTAGTATTAAATTCACCTTAATTATATTTAATTGTTAAAAGATTGTAAAGTATTATAAAAAAAAGTTTATTTCTTATAAAAAATAATGGAATATATTAGTATAATATCTATTATAGTAATAATAATATTCATAAAAAGTATATTTTCTTATAGTTTTAAATAGTCAATAATGGAATTAAGTAAAAATAGTTTTTAAATGCTAAAATAAATTAGAAAACAGAATATTTAATCCATCAATTAAAGATCTTAATTTATTAATAAATAAAAAAATTTTAAAAGAAAATATGAAATTTAAAAAATAAAATTCAGTTTGAATTATATATTGTTTAAAATAAAAAAAGTAGTAATAATTAAGAAAAATATAAAAATATTTAATTGGAAATTTAAAAGTAAACTTGAATATTAAAATTTATAAAAACATTAATTAAACAATTGAAAAAAAAAATTTCACCAATTCCTCATATAGAAATAAATAAAAGAGGACTAATAAAAGATAATAAACATTATGAAATTGATTTATATATACCTTTAATTCAATTGGGTATTGAAATACAAGGTCCTTTTCATATAGTGATATTAATCAAATTTATAGAGATTTTAAAAAAAAAGAATTATTACAAAATATTGGTATTAAATTAATGTATATAGATATAAAAGATAAAACATATTGTTTATTAAATTGTATTAATTTTATCGTCAACAAAGTATTAAAAATAAAAATAAATAAACATTATAAAAAATGTTTGAGATAACTTCAAAAGATAAAAATAAAAATAGTAAAAAAAATGTAAATGATTGTCATCGTCAGCGAATTTTGCGATGCCATGCAAATAAAAAAACTAATTTTAATTTTACTTTTAATCCCAGTCAAAAATATTTGGGTCAAGGTGCATTTGGTGAAGTAAGTTTAGTAAAAATTCCTACAGTAGAATTATTAAATCCACGGTTACCTCAAAATATACAAACATTTAAAAATCTTTATCCTTGGTCTGCATCTTATATATTTTCTCAAACTGACACTCCTTTGACAAATGTACTCGTAAAAAATTTAATCGAAAATGTGATTTTCTACGAGAATATAGAAATATAATTCTTTAAGTTCTATTATAACTCAAAAGCATTTGTCAGAATTTTCGTATTTTCACATCTAAGCTTATTTATAATGTAGTTCATTATCCACAAGGAGAAAAAAATTCCTTTAGAGAACAATTTATTCCATTAAGTCCTAATGAAAGTTCAAGAGCGAAATGATTTTTTCATCAAAATCAATAAAATATTTTATTGAAATGGATTAATTAAATCTACAAGTTTGGATATTACTTAACATAAAAAATAAAATTTTTTAATATTAAATAATTTATATAAAGAAAAACTTATTTTTCTTAACAATCTTATTTCACTACTAATATAATAATAACTTGAAAACATAACTTACAAGTTTTGGAGGAACATATTATGATATTAGTCCATGGAATAAATTTTGTTTCAAATGATAGAAAAAAAACTAAAATTAAAAGATTGATTATGAGGACTTATCTTCACAATACATCAGTAAATGTCATAGACAAATGCCTAATTTATAATTATGAATTTGTACATGATATATTTTCAGGTTTAAGTGATTTGGAGAAAAAAAGAAAGAAATCCTGATATATTTAAATTCTATATTATGCAAATAACATAATTTTCACTATTATCAATTTATAATAATTACAGTTTTAATAATAATAATAATAATAATAATAAAAATATAGCTGTATTCCCCTATATATGGAATTCGATCCTCGTGTAAGCATGTGTCTACATTACTTTTAGGAAAAGATGAACGGAAATAATAAAAAAAATGAAAAAGAAATATTAATACATAATTTTATTCAAATGAAAAAAACTCTCTCAATTAGAACAGTATGTAATGAAAGTGTTTGAATACAAAAAATCTATTATAGAAAATCCAACTAAAACTCTCGCCTAAAATTATTGATCAACTTAACATTAGACACAAGCAACGACCAACACATCATCAACAACCATTCTAGAAATTAGCAATTTAGATCATTAATAGAACCTCTTATTTCATGTGAAAGAATGTTAAAAAAGTAAATAATATATAATTTTATTTAATTTAATAATAATATTTTATGTATAAAATTTCAATAAAGTAATCCATATATAGATTTTATTTAATTATAAAATAATATTTATATATAAAAATGTTAACAAAGTTAAATAATATAGTAATTTTTATTTTAATTTATAATAAAAATTTAAGTAATAAAATTTATTAAGAAAGTAGAAAAAATACATTTTAATAAACAAATAATATTTTCTTTAATTAGAAAAATTTTAACTTTTTTAAATCATTTTTTATATAAAAAAAAATAGAAAAAATATGAAAAGAAATTTTAAATTTTACTATTTCAATATGATGATACATGAATAGTTTGAATTAAAAATATCAAAAATAAAAATTACATAAAAATATTTTTCGAAATAAATAGTTACACTAATATTAAAGATGCACCCCGTATCAATTAATTAACATCAATATGTATTGATAAAAAGATTTCTTTTATTACACAGAAAGTTATTAGAGAAATCAAAAACTAAAAGAAAAGAACATCTCTCAACCAGTAGTAATAGAATCAGGACGTCAAAATGAAAATGGCTCTTAACACATTTCCAAACATTAATAGGTGACAAACTTTTAATTCGAAAATTATATGAAGATAGTAGGTCTTGGTACTTACTATATATGGAAAGTGTATTCTACAAATATTGAAAGTATAGATACTTATTTAGATGAAAACTGAAAAAGATATAGGTTATAATACATAATTAGCTAATTTATGCATTTTTTAACATTTCGTTTCTAACACTGAACAATACATTTATAATAATTTATTGAATGAAATTGGAAAATTTAAAGGTAAAGTAATGAAATTTTAGATGATAATTTATGATCATGATGAAATTACAACTAAACTATATCAAGGAAAAAATCCCACTAATAATTCACAGAACTTTAAAACGTTACAGATAATGCTTTTTAATGAATAAATACATAAATTTCTGCTGAAGAGATGCTATAGAACTTACATTTAATATTTAAGACCTTTCATGCTACAATCATTTCTTCATAATATAACGATAATTATGGTGGTGAACATTATTCAAAATTTTATTTTCATATACCAAACCTTCTTAAACGCACAAGAAAACCTATTATTGGATCCTAATATTATATATGATTTTTCAAAAGTAAATTAGCGATCATAAAACAATGAAAATAACAAGAAAAATATCAAAAAACCGATTAACAAGATATATACCAATAATACTGATGATAACCGATGATACTGATAATTAACCAATGATAACGATGATAAAATCTGTAACAGACCTAGTACTATGTAGTGGAAAAATACGAGATATAATTACAATACTGATGATGATGATAATAATGAAAAAGATAAATAATAAAAAAAAATCAAATAAAAGAAAAAAAAAATACTACAAGAAACAAGAAAAAGACAAAACGTTTAAATTCTTCTTCTGATGATGATGATAATGATGATAATGATAAAGATAATAATGTTCATAATTTAAATGTTTTGAAATAAAACAATTCTATTTTTTTAAATTATTATTACAAATATATGTTTATTATTTAAACTAAAAAATTAATATAAAATGAGTGGTATGTTAATCACACTCAATCTCCACTCTATCTCCACCTCCATCTCCTGTAATTGGTGGTGGTGCTAGTGGTTTTAGTGAACTAGGGTGGTAGGTGTTAGTGGTGCTAGTTGTGTTAGTGTACAATTGGTGGTGGTGTTAGTGGTGCTAACTAGTGGTAGGTGGTGCTAGTTCTAGTTCTAGTTCTAGTTCTAGTGCTAAGTGGAACTCTCTTTCTGCTGCTACTGGTGGATTCTCTTGGAACAGAAACTGAAAATATACCTGTAGGGGGACAACAAGTCCAAACCACAAGTTATCATCGATCCGAAAATTAATAATGAATAAGTAATTTTATTTCCTGACATCTCTAAAACAATATGGAGTTGAACCCATTATATCAGAAAGAATATTAAAAGGTATATTATAATTTGTAATAAGTAAACTTGTTTCTTCTAAATGTGTTGTATTCATGCTAAACTATAACGAATGTAACAAAATGTAATAATTTGTAAACAAATTGAGAAGCTTATACAAGATCATTAAGTAAAGATGTATATATAATACTTTCAAATTTTCTCAGCAGTTTGGTGAACCTTGCACATATTTTTAATTTGTATATCAAGTAATAAATAAAATTACATGAATTTCCAGATCGAACATGCAATTAATAAAGATGGGGTATTACTTTTCACTAATAAATTAGGAGAGTTTTTATTGCTTTCCCCATCATATGATATAAGTTATACTGCATATCCTAATATGAAAAATGCTCCTCGAATATCATATAAACCCTGGAAAATAAATATACCGATCCCAAAAATTCTTACAAATTCTTGCTTTACCTCCAAGTACTTGGGAAAAGGAACTAAAATTATTTGATGAATTCAGCGGAAAAAATTGGACGATATAGATAGAGATATAGCACATTTAAAATTTTATATAATGAAATTTCCTGAGATGTAAAAGAAATGTGGATAAATATAACATGGGAAAAATAATAACAACTGTACAATGGGAATCCTAAAGATGGAATATCGAAAATAAATGATAGCTTTAATATTTAAAAAGGCTACACAGGAAGAAAAGTCAGATAACATTGTCCTAAAACATTGTTCGCTTTTAAATTCCTAACATTGTAACATATTATGCACATTTATCTTGTATCCCAAAAAAAATTTTACAGTCAAACCTAACAATAATTCTAATTTAAATGATGAAAATTGCTAAAATAATAAAATATGGTATTGTCATATTATCTTAATAATGCCCAATTTTTCAATCAAGACCATTATCTTCACACCGAACCTCACGATTTATTACTCGCTATAAGCTCTGCTATGACAAAAGAAACTGACGATCATAAAAAATAACCACCACAAAATGGAAAATTGTATTTCTACATATTCTAATATTTTAGTTATAAAATAACAATGGCATGCAATTTTACAATTGATGTAAAACCTACATCTACCATCTACATGTACTAAAATTAAAAAAGCACTGCAAAATCCTAATTTTCCTTCAACTAAAAGATATGTTCATACTGCACAACCAATGATCCTAACTCTTAATCGTATCACCTGATTCCAACCTAAACCATCTTCAGCTACATTTGATTTAGATTTCAACCACCTCCAATATATATATACACAAAAACAAAAAGTAGATTCACAGTCTATCGGAAAATGATTGATAATAATGAAACTAAATTAAAAGAAATATTTTCATGAATTTAAAAGATGATATTAATAGGATAGTAATTAATAAACCTAATATGAATATTCTCTCATAGAAATTTGCAACAGGGATTGTAACCTATTAATATTATTAACGTTGAATTATACAATACATCAAAAATCCAATGAAATGATAATATTTTAATAATGATCCAACTGAAAATTCAAAATATACATGAAAGTTCAAGAGCTAATATAGTATTTGTACACAACATAGGATTGTATACTATAAGATAAATTATGCTCTCATGAAATGTACTTCTTAAAAATACTAGTGACTTATTACAAAATATAATGTAATCGGGAACTAAAAGGATTTTATTGAAAATCCTAAACCAACTGCCAGCAACAAAGTTCATTGTTCAATCATTATAAGTGAGCCAAGAACCCTGATCAATATTTTAAAATTAATTGAACATCGCATATTCTAAGGAAATACAAAAATTTAATAAAAATCTTCAACCAATGCAACCTCAAGATCTTATGCCCCAATGTATCCAGAACATGATTTTATGTAATCACATGTCATTTTCACACTATGTTACATGTCAATGGAAAGTAAAGATGCAAAATGTAATGTAAACTATTAAAGTTTCTAACAAAAAATAATTTGAATAATTTATTCAGAAAGTTTTAATACAAAAATAAAAAGTTATTCTTGAAATTTTCCATACCGCAAATTATATTATTGCAATTTATTATTCAATTCATTTTATAACTATAAAGTTCAATTTCAAATTCAAATAATCTTTGTAAGTAGATGCTTTATGGCTTATTCTATTATAATAATGTAGTTTGAGTCATTATACATGTAGGTTTATTTAAATTACTTTCATTAAGATTTCTTGAAAATTTGATATTTCTTCTTTTTTCATTTTTAATTTTAAGTACGAAATTGGAGAATGTGTTAAATAAAATAATTAAAAATTCATATTTTTCTGTGAAAGCGAATAATATTCATTGCATAAGAATATTCCTGAAGTGTATTTTTCAATATTTTTCTAATTCAAAATAACATTGTAAAAGAGAACAGTTTAATTTGAATTAATATAAATAATATATTAAATTTATTAATTGAATATAATTCATTTTAATCTAATTTATCAAGATAATTTTTAAAATCAAAATCAACACCATTCTTTTACACTATCTTAGTAAACTATATTTAAAGAATAAAATAATTTTTTCTTAATAAAAATAAAAAATAAATTACACAAAAACAATTTTTCTATTTTATTTGACTATTTTTTGTAATTATTATCTTGCACATTTATGAGACACCACAAACAGGACAAATATAACTGTTTGAAATAGAAAAGTACTAAGACCATATAAGACAAAAAACAGAAATCAGATAAGCGAGGCATAACCCACCTTATACAACACCGGTTTTAATATTTAGCTGAAAAACAACTTAGAAATAGAAAAGAGACAAATGATTATAATATTCAAAAGAATCAACACTTCATTTAGTTTTGCGTTTAAGAGGCGGATAAATATATATAATCTATTCATAATGTGAAATAGAAAAAAATTAAAAAATATATGTAATATTCTTCTTTTGAATATTACAAATAAAAAATTTCATTTCTCAATTTCACAAAGTTTTAAATTTATGATTATTTTTATCAAATAAATATAATCTGTTTTTTTATTATTAAACCCATTTGAATATAATTTACATCATCGAATTTCTATAAAACCATATTTCTTAGTAAACATAAAGAAATTCTAAGACTTATTTAGTCTTATTTATACGAGCATAATAATGATGACACATAACACAGATTTATCAATATTTTTAATTTATATAACAATCGTATTTTAATGTATTATTATCTTAGGTAATTTAATAGGCCATTTTCTCTAATAGGATAAGTATACTTTGAAAACCTCTATTAATAGTATATGCATTGTGCTGCAACTTCAAAAGAATTTTCAGTATTGAACCACC
This sequence comes from Cherax quadricarinatus, assembly GCF_026875155.1. NCBI lineage: Eukaryota > Metazoa > Arthropoda > Malacostraca > Decapoda > Parastacidae > Cherax > Cherax quadricarinatus. The sequence continues at coordinate 20,746,186 of NC_069485.1, forward strand.
CATTAATTAGGTGTTTCCTTCAATTTCATTATACCCTTTAAAGTAAGTTGTTGACAAACTGAAATATATTATTATTTTTAAATACATTAATATAGTTTAGTTTAAATGCTTTAGTTTATCATTTAATTTTCCCTTAAAAATTAGTGCTAAAATAAATAATTTCATATAAATATTTTGAAATTTCATTAGAATCTATTAGAAATAACCATATATCAATAACACGGTTAAAATAATCAATCTCATTTTCCTTTGAATATTTAGAATGATCTGTATCGAATTGTAAGAAATATAATCCCCATATTAAATGATTACCAAATGTTAATCCTGACATATCATAAATTTTTTTAATTATTAAATCATCATCATCTAAATCATAATTTGAATAATTAAATTTAATATCTTTAAAATTTATACCACTATTTATTAATTTTAATATAGTTAAAAGTCTCATTAAATTATATCTTAATGGCATACTTTTGAGATTTATAATATCATATTCATCAATATCAATAGAATCAATATTTTTACCTATTTTAGGTATATTAATACTTGATGGTATTGTAAACATGGAAACTTCTGGTAAATTAATTAAAGATATAGGTTTAGTATTATCTTTAATTTCAAATTCCAGTATATTATTAGTAGTCATTTTTTTTATTATATAAAAAGTTATTTAAAATATGTATATTTTTATTTTAATTTAAAAAAAAGAATAATGAATAAAAAATCAGTTGAACTTTCATATGAAACAGAATCTATTAAAAATAATTTTAATCTTAAATTTACACTTCTTAATGAACCTATTAATCTAAAAAATAACACATTTCCTGGTTTAAAAACAATGCCTTTAAAATTTAATTTAGCACGTTTAATTTATTTATTACCATTTAATTCTGAAAAAGAAGTTAACATATATAATTATGACAATATAATTCATGATGAAAACCAAATTGCATTATTTAAAATATATTATTTAGCTGCTTTACTAGAACCTAAAAATGCAGATATAAATTTAATTAATTTTCGATATATTAAATTTGATAAAATTATGTTTGATGAAATTTTAAAAACAAAATCTAAAAGAGCAAATAATAAATTAATGACAGAGGATTCTGAAGTAATTTATAAAACACTTTTAATTAACTTATGGTTCACACTTCTTACTAAGAATGAAAATTATTATAAAAATAATATTAAAAACAACATATTATTTAATATAATTAATTTTTTTAATTTTGAAAATAAAGACCAAGATTTAATTAAAACAGTGTTTGTACCTATTCGAACACCTTATTATAATTATAAAATAATTACAGATTTAATAAATAATATATTTCCTGATGATATTACCAAACAGCAAAAAAATATACCTAAAAATAATTTTAAAAAACTTCATTACGAATTAGTCATTGCTTTAGATAATATTAATAAAAATAATGAACCTAAAAATCAAACGACATTTATTGCATACTATCCCTTAAAATATATATTAAATCCTAATTTATTAATAAATGATAATACTTTTGAAAAGGAAATTATTTTAAATGATTATAAATATTACAAATATGGTGATGATAGAGATGGAATTATAGTATCTTCGATTCCCAATGAATTAAAAACAAGTATAAAAAGAAAACGAAAACATTCATCATCATCATTATCAGTAAATTCCATTAAGAAACAAAGAGTAAGAAAAATAAAAAAAAGAAAACAATCAAAATCTACAATGCGATCATTATCTAAAAGAAAAATAAAAAATAAAAAAATAAAAGCTACAAAAAAACTATCATTATCGTTATCATTATCATGTCCAAGAGAAAAGAAAAATAGGAAACAGAAACAATCATTATCATCAATATCATTTCAAAAAAACAAGAAAAATAGAAAACGAAAACAGTCTACATTAGCATCAGCATCATCTAAAAAATCAAATATTAAAAAATCCAAAATTAAAAAATTACCTCTCTTACATTTATATAAAAATTCAACAAAAGTTATTAAACCAATATTAAAATCATTTACAAAGAAGAAGAGAAATGTAAAGTTTGAAAATTAATTAATAGTATAATTATAAAAAAATATTAATATTAACAAACTAACAACTATGTCTGATAAAAAACATATTAGTTTTAATCCATATGTAAAAATACACCATCTTCATGTTTGGACATACGCTTATCAGAAAAATAGAAAAGATGGTAAAATGTGGATTAATGCTGCAATTGACAGAAATCGTTTTCAAAAACGGTGTAAAGAAATTTCTTGTATTTTAGACTTAAGTAATGTTTTTGACGTTGAAAAAAGAAAAACAATATATATAGAAAGATTTAAATAAATAAGAAGAATTTTATTAAAAGAAAAAAATGAATATTGATAAATCACCATCAGCATATTCTCGTTCTCGTTCTCGTTCTCGTTCTCGTTCTCGTTCTCGTTCAATTTCACCAATAATAAATTTAGACTTGAAACTACCACATAATTTAACAGAATCAGATATTGAAGAAATAATAAAACCTAATCCATTAGTTATATCTGAAATATCTTCTCGTTCTCGTTCACGGTCACAATCACGTTCCAGTTTAATATCATTAATGTCACCAATACATAATGAAACTTTATTTGAATTTAATTTATCAGGTACGTGTGATAAAATAAATTAAATGATATAAGAAAATATAATAAAAATGTTAAATTAATTAATTGGAACCTTAATTTAGATGAAAAAATTAAATTAATAATGATTAAAAATTGGAGAAATGTCCCTTTAAGATATAACTTAAATTTGACTTTTAGTAATTTATACTGAAATTTTCAAAATTAGAAAA
>NC_069485.1:20749510-20794687 GCF_026875155.1 Cherax quadricarinatus
AGAAGTATATTATAAATTTCATAAAATACAATAATTTCAAAACCCTAAAACAGGGAATATTATTAATATATAGGTGAATTACAAAAGAACCCCTTAGGAATTTACTTTTTAAAATATGCTTTTTAAATTTGGAAAACTTGAACATACTATATTTATTAAATTTTAAAAGAAATAATTGAAATGAAAATAATTATTTAATTCAATTTTGTTTTACTTTAAAAATATGTTTAATATATTTTATATTAAATTTAATTATTGTTAAAATTTATTTTTTTTATTTAAAAAAAAAAAATGATCTTTTGAATTTCTTTCTACAACTGATGAAATTCCAATATTTATTCCTTTAAAATAATATTGATTTTTAAAACAAACAAACAGATGAAAAAAATTTTCAAATTAGTGATTTTTAAAAAAATAATAATACTAATGTATCATATAATACAATGTTATCTCTTTTTTTATCCCTTTACCAAAAAATTTATCTTTACATTTATTTATTATTAAAAAAATTCAATATAGATTCTAAAAATAACAAAATAATTTTAATTCTCTAATTTCTATTAAAAATTTAAAAAAGGAAAACATTTATTCAATAGAATTTCATCTATGATTTTTAAAATTATTTTTATTGAATTTTTTTCCTCCCCAGATAAAAAAGTAACTTTTACTTAAGTACAAGAGATTCATACATTAGGTAAGGGTAATGTTCGGAATTATATCAAGAAACCTGTAATTTTGAGGTATAAATACAAATCCTTTAGAGTGTCTTTAGAATAATTATGAATAACTAAGAATATTTTTCTTTTTTCTTGTTCAGAAAATAACAGGGCGACAGGATAAATTATTTTAATTTCACAATCTGTCAATGTTATGTTAAAATATAAATTAAAATTATTTTTAATCTTCACGACCCTTTTCTTTTGTAAAAAATACTCATGATTCATTTCTGTTTATGCAATATCTCGATTCATTTACGTTGATTCAGCATCAATTTCATCATACCTCCTACTTTTTTTGTAGTGTTTCAGACAACGACAACCCCCCCGTCCAATTAAACACCCTCACTATAATGGATTTTAAAAATGTTACTGAAAAAAAAAAAAAAAAGTAAATTTTTAAAAAATAAATGAAATATCAAAAAAAAACTTGCTTCAATTATAAAACCAGTTGTTTAAAAAATTAATTAGTTTTTAACAAAAAATATTTAACCCAAATTGGATAACAAAATTTTTCACAATTAATTGTCTTTCGGTTTCCTTTTAATTTCAAAATTTTTCCCTTAAAAAAAAATTTTTAATTTTAAGTAAATTTTTAAAAAAAAACTTTTTTAAAAAAAAAACTTGCCAATTTACCAAAAATATTTTGGAAAAGAAATAAAAATCATTTTAAACAAAAACTTTTACCAATAGGAATAACTAAATTTGAGCATATATAAATCTAACCTGCGGGTTGTTCTGATCCTTTAGTAGGTATTTTTGAAAAATTTTGAAATTTTTTTAAATTTTTAAAAATAGATTCCAATATTAATAATTTGAAAAAAAAATTTTATAAATACATTAAATAAAAAAAAAAAAAAAAAAAAAGAAAAAAATTTTACCTCTTATGTTTGTGATAAAATTTAAAAAATTTAGTCTTTATGTTGAGAACGTTTTGCAGCTACATACTCTCCTTATATATACATCCTTACTCATTGTAGACATCAACTTTTTGATTTTAAAACCATTAATATATGTGTGAATAAAAAAGTTGAACACTTACAAGTTTTAAAAGTATTAATAAAAATTTAATGATAAAAAAAAATATAATGATGATAAAAACATCAGAAAATACACTACAAGAAAACATTTTTTAAAAGATAAGTTTGTAAAAAAATTGTTTTTGAAACACATAAAAAACATTATATAATAAAAAAATAATTTTATTTTTTATACAAACTGTTATTTTTTGTAAAAATAAGAATTTTTTTTATATTTTATTTAAAATTTGTTTTTTTTATTGGTTTATTTTTTTTAATTTTAATTTTAATAATTGTAGGACTAAAAACTAAATTTTTTTATTATTTTTTCATAATTTTTTATAATTTTAATAATTTAAACTATCGTTCAAATAAGTAAATTATTGAAGTCTTATTAAAAAAATATATATAAAATTTTTTAAATTTTTTATTTTTCATACCACATAATAAAGAGGAATTTGCTTCTAAACTTTCATAATGTCTACATCTTTGCACTGGTAAAAATAATTATTTCTTTTTAAAAAAGATGTTACATTAAAATTATTATTAATATAACTTTAACTAAATTCCTGGTCAAATTATTTTTAGGTTTCCCATTTTTTGTATATTTACTAATTTAGGTTATTTTCTTGTTTTTAATGACATTTTGAAAAAAAGTTATAAAAATTATTAGATTTTGCCACATTTAAAAAAAAAAAAAAATAGTTGAAGATATATAAAACATTCTTTTTATTTTTTTTTTATAAAAATGAAGCATTTCAATATTTATAATGTTTTTAAATTTAAACCCCCCCCAAAAAAAAAATGATAATAACTCAAGTAGCTGTGTACCTGTAAATATATTTTACCCCTGAAATTTTTGAAATTATCTTTAAAAATATTTTCAGATAAAAATTTATCTTTTTTTAAAAGTTCCCATTTTTATTCAAAGATTATCATATTTTAAAAATATGTGAAAATAATAATACTACTACTACTGGTAAACTATTGAGGTAGAAAATCCTGAAGAAAAAACGATACTTTATATTTGTCTAAACAAAAATAACAATTAGATTACAATACTGGGAAGATATTAGTTATCAATGTCTAATTTAAATAATGCTAATAATAATTTAAAAATGTTTAAAAATATAAATCATATAAATAATTAATCATAATTAACATCTAAAAATTGGAGTAAAAAAAAATTCAAGATCAATTACAGAAGAATATATGAATCAATTCCTACTAATAATTCAAATTATTATAATGAAAATATTTTAAATATAATAATAATGTTGTTGATCTTTATTTTATCATTCAGTTGACACCATAACAAAACAAATATTATATATTAAAGAAACTAGAAAAAAACACACACCCCCCAAAACCACACCACACAACAAAACCACCACCACCCCCACCCCCCCCCCCCCCCCCCCCCCCCCCCCCCCCCAAAAAAAAACTTCTATTGGACTACATTTACAACATTTTATAAAATTATACAATTATTTCATAAAAAGAAAACCCTGAAATAGATCTAGTTTTAAACCATTAATCTCATTTTCCATATTTTTATTACAACCAATACCTTTTGTATTGCTCTTTATAATTATTAACAATCAATACGATTCATCTCCAAAATTATATAAAATATCTTTTATATATGCCAATTAAAATATATTTATTTATAATTGCTCATTTTTGATAAAATAGGATTCCAAACACAATTAAATTATCAATTAGGCTTAATTATATCATTCATTAAACTAATTACTGAAAAGAATTATTCTTCATCCATCATCTTTATAAATTATATTCATTTTATATTTATAATTTTTGTTTATTGACCCATTTTCCACTAATCCAAAGGTCCAGATCCATTATTATTTCCAATCCTATATGATGCAATAGAATTATTTGTAATTCATTTAAATGATCATCTAGTTTTTTTTGTTCATTCTTATTGTTTTTTTATTTATTTTTTTGTATTTTGATATTCTATTCTAAAAAACAAAAAAAATATAAATTGTAAAATATTTTAATAAATACGTATTTTCTCACTGGACTTAAATATATTTTTTTTAATAATGGGTGATAATCCTAAGGGAATAATTTGGGGAGGATAGTTTTTATTATAAAATTTATGTTGCACATAACATAAGTCTTGATTTTTAGTACTCTGTTCAATTCCGCTATTACAATATTATTTTTTAATATTTTATTTTTTTCATTAAATATGGAAATAAGCTTCTTTAAATGGTGCCTTACTATTCAATAATAAAATCATTATATAATATTTTAAATTCATAATTATTTTTTGGATAAATATTCATCATAAAATGAAAAGAATTGACATTGTTATATAATGTAAATGTTGATGATGTTAATTAAAATGTCGGTTGTTAAGACAAATTTCCTTCAATTAGTAAAAATTTTTACATTTTTATGTTTTTCAAATAATTTTGACAAAAAAATATATGTAACATTACTCCATGTCACTATTCGATCTGTAATAATCTCTTTTATAGTTGGGGAAATGATTAATAATGCGCATATGTTCACTGTTAGTTTTTGGATGATAACAAATTTATTTCCGCAGAAAAAGTGAGCAGAGTGTATTTTATATAATGCCCCCCCCCCCCCCCCCCTTTCCAAACTATTTTTAGTTTTAATTTTATAAAAAGTAAAAATGAAATATGCAGTTCGTTTTATAAAATAAATCTATAATTTTAGAAAGAGGTAAAAATATATTAAAAAATGGTCTCGTATTAAAAGGTACATTAAAGATTGAATCTCACTAACATCACGAGAAAAGCACTCATCATAATAATTATATTTAATTAATTTGAGCGTCATAATTAGAATTAGTAAGTATATTGTTGAAGTTATAGTAAAAGGATGCTTTTTTAAGATTTCTTCATGTTTTCATCAATAATTATAAAACTTTGACACTTCTAGTCATTCTAAGTAATCCCTTGAGGGCATTTATCAAATTTTGAATATAGTATACTCTTCACAAAGAAATTTCAAAAATTTCATATGGTTTTAATTAATGGTGATGTTATTTTTAAGAAGTAGTGGGACTCCAAAATACCAATATAGGTGCTTGTAGAAATCTGTGATAAGTGTTTCGAAAGGCATTATATTTATTATTTAAAATAATGTTTTTCCAATTTATAATACATTTGCACAAATGCAAAGAAGTTCTTCATTTTTGATTTGACAAAAAATATTTCTAATTATTCAGTTTTTAAAAAAAATGCCATTTTAAAGAGATATTCTGATATTTTTGAAAATAAATAAAAATTATTTTATATTTTTTATTAAATTGTTTACAACAAAAAAATTTTTAATAATGAACAATAAAAGAAAAAAAGTAAATAAAAAAAAAATTATATTAATTACTATCCAGGATTTGATATAGCTGCTTCTTTATGGAAAATTATTCAACCAACTTGTATTTCAAAACCAACTGGATTCTACTCCATGACATGTATAAAAATTTAAAAACTAAAACAAAAAGTGTTTATCAAATGATATGACTATTACAATAATGATACTAATAATTATTATTATATATAAATTTAGATCATTTACTTTTCCCTGTAGTAAATTATCAACAATAAAAACCATTCATAACCAGCTATTGTTATATAGTACTAAATAAACTATATATACATTCTCTAAAATTTATTATAAACTTGAACAAATTTAACGAAAATTTTATAAAATTAATATTATAGGATAACCTTTTGATCCTTCTGTATATGGGGAAAAAATAATAAAGATGATTACGATTCATTTTTAAACGAGACTTTTCTCTTTATTCTAATTTATCGAGTAATGGAGTTAAATAATTTAATAGATTGAGAATGAGTTAAAATATGGTAGAAGATATGGATGATGACGGAATTATTCGTTTAGTACTCTACACCTCATCCTATTTAAAATGCTGTTTTCCAGGTTTGGTTAATTGATGTAATAAATAACATAATGAGTAACTTTGTATTTCACTTATTATTGTACAGAATATAAGAGACGTTATTTATTTCTAGGTCAACTGTGTAGTCTTATCAATCTGCACAATTATTACGTAAATTTAAACTTCTAAAACAAATTTATACGGCATTCTTTTCAAATGACTGTCCTTTCAAATGAATCATTAAAAATCTTATTAACTGAAGATGTAATTTATATTTCCTGGAAATGCTATTGCATCACGATCTTTTGAAGATAATTAACGTTATTTACTAGCAAACTCAAAATTGAACATCATTAGTGATAATTTACATTCTTTTGTATCAAGTCTTCTACTTGTTTACCACCTCAAGTGGGAACTAATTTTTTTAATATTATTTTTAAAAAATACATAATATATTTTTTTTTATATTTAATAATAAATATTTTATTATATTAACGGCTATGTTTTTAATATGAACTATTTTAAATTTATTTATATTTATAAATATTTTTATTAAACAAATTAACAATTATAATTCATTATATAATAATAATAAATATATAAAAACGTTTTTTAGTATTAATTTATATTATTATTTTGATAATAGGTTCATCATTGACTTTTCTCTTATGTCGATTTTTTACTTTTCCCAATCTGAAAGAGAATGAGTTAATAATCCCTTCTTCATTAGTTCTTCCTTCTTTCTCCAACAAACTATTTTCGAAGAACGAACTATTAATCCCTCTTTTTCATTAGCAAACTCTTTCTCTTTCTCCTACAGCTATGTCTGTAAGAACTATTATTGGCCTTTTCTTGCTCCTCCCTTTCTTCATGTACGTACAGTATCCGTAGCAGAACAGTACATTACTACCACCATCATCTCCCTCCTCCTTCTCCTCCTCCTCCTCCTCTTTCATGTACTACTGTTAATGACTAATATCGTCCAGTATCAATTAGTCATTGTTACAGCAGCAACACCACCACTATTATCTTCTTCTCCTCTTCCTTCTGCTTCTTCTCCTTCAGTACTACTGTTAATGAATATCATCAGCATCAGCAGCAGCAGTACTTCCACCTTCATCATCTCCTCTTCCTTCTTCTCCTTCATTTACTATTATTAATGGCATAATGTCATCAGCATCAACAGTCATTGTAACAGCAGCAGGAGCAGCAACAACAGCACCAGCAGTCATTGTAACAGTATCTGCACCATCTCCATCATTCATCTCCTCCGTTCTCTCTTTCATGTGATACTGTGTTAATGACATATTTCGTCTGTGTCAAGTGGCCATTGGCCAATTGTAAGGAGTATCTGCAGTAGTATACCATACCATATCATTTCGTCTTCCTCCTCCTCCTCTTTCTTTTTCTCTTTTATGTACTACTGTTAATGACATAGTATCGTCAGTGTCAGTAATCATTGTAACAGTATCAGTAACAGCAGCCCCTCCACCATTATCATCTCTTCCTCCTTCTTCTTCTTCTCTTTCATCTTCTCTTTCATTTACTATTGTTAATGGCATAATATCATCAGCATCAGCAGTCATTGTAACACCAGCACCATCATTATCATTTCCTCCTCCTTCTTCTTCTCTTTCATGTGCTACTATTAATAACATAATATCATCAGCATCAGCAGTTATTGTAACAGCATCAGCATCAGCAGCACCAGCATCATCATCTCTTCCTCCTCCTCCTTCTTCTCTTTCATGTGCTACTGTTAATGACATAATATCATCAGCATCAGCAGTCATTGTCAAAGAGCAAGCCCTAGCATCAGCAGCACAGCACCATCTTCTTCTTCTCCTCCTTCTCTTTCATGTGTTACTGTTAAGGCATAATTTGTTCAGTGCTCAGTAGTCATTGTAACAGTAGCAGCTAGCACCTCCACCATTATCATCTCTCTCCTTCTTCTTCTCTTTTCATGTGCTATGTTAATGACATAATTTCATCAGATCAGCAGTTATTGTCACAGCATCAGCATCAGCAGCACCAGCATCTTCATCTCTTCCTCCTCTCCGTCTTCTCTTTATGTGCTACTGTTAATGACATAATATCTATCAGCATCAGCAAGTCATTGTAACAGCAGCAGCATCGCAGACCAGCACCATCAACTCTTCCTCTCCTTTCTCTTTCAGTGTGTTTCTGTTAAGACTAATATCGTCAGTGTCAGTAGTCATTGTGTTACAGTAGCAGCAGCACCTCCACCATGACATCTCCTCTCCTTCTTCTACCTTTCATGTGCTACTGTTAATGACATAATTAATCATCCAGCATCAGCAGTTTTATTGTAACAGCATCAGCATCAGGCAGCACCAGCATCATCATCTCTTCTACTCCCTTCTTCTTTTCATGTGCTTACTGGTTAATGACATAATATCCTCAGCATCAGCAGTCATTGTAACAGCAGAAGCATCAGCAGCACCAGCACCATCATCTCTTCTTCCTCCTTCTCTTTCATGTGCTACTGTTAATGACATAATATCGTCAGTGTCAGTAGTCATTGTAACAGTAGCAGCAGCACCTCCACCATTATCATCTCCTCCTCCTTCTTCTTCTCTTTCATTTACTATTGTTAATGGCATAATATCATCAGAATCAGCAGTCATTGTAACAGCAGCAGTAGCACTAGCACCAGTATTATCATTTCCTCCTCCTTCTTCTTCTTCTCCTTCATGTACAACTGTTAATGACATATCATCAGCATCAGCAGTCATTTTAACAGCAGCACCATCATTATCATTTCCTCCTCCTTCTTCTTCTCTATGTACTACTGTTAATGACATAATATCATCAGCATCAGTAATCATTGTAACAGCAGCAGGAGCATCAACAACAGCACCAGCAGTTATTGTAACAGTATCAGCACCATCACCATTATCTCCTCCTCCTCCTTCTCCTCCTCCTTCATGTGCTACTGTTAATGATATAATATTGTCAGTGTCAGTGTGCATTGTAAGATTTTTTTCTATTTCAAAATTTTCAATAGACAATTCTACTATATTTCTTAATATAGAACCTCTTTCACATCGGAATATATAGAAAATATTTTCATTTATATAATCAAAGCATAATTTTTTCAATATCCTCAATTAAACTTAGATAAGTTATTGTAATATACGGATTACATATTCCTTCACATCCTTTAATTAATAAACTGGTACTGGTTAATTATTTTAATAAAATTTGAAAATTTTTGAAGAACAATCCCAAACTAGATTAGGTAAGGGATGAGTACTTTTTTGGTTTAAAATTATATCATTGTTTATGTATATGTTTCTTCGAAGTAATTCTTCATCTGATAAATCACAAACAGAATCTATCTATATATATTCCTCGTTTTAAATTGTTTAGATTTCTGATCAATCAATATCCTAAAACATCCTTCATAGCTTTATTGTACCTTTGTAAATAATTTAAAAAACATTTAAATTTAATTAATCCCTGCTTGAATAATTTTATTATGAGAAAAATTTATTATTTTTACTCCATTCTTTTATTTTATTAAAAATATCATTTAATTTAATTCTGTTATCAGTATTATAATTATTATTATTATTATATTTATTTAAGTATTCACAAAATCAGTTTCATTCATTAAATCCTAATTTTGAGTTAAATTGGTATTATTTAATAATTTAGAAGTTGTATTGTACGGATATTTTTCAAGCATATAATTTTGAAGATATGTTAATGGAATATCTGTTTAAAAATATTCTGTACATATATCATCACACAAACAATGGAATGATTAAATGAGTAAATTCCTCATAATTTTCTGTTCTAAATACATCATTCTGTTAAATTAGGCAAAAATGTTTTTCTGTTACTTCTAAACTTATTATTAAATTATTAATATAAGTTGGAAAATGGTTTGATATGTTTTATTAAAATTCCCCTTCATAATATTTCAAATTTACTTCTATTTTCGTTGCAAACTCTTATCAATATTTATTACTAATGTAGGATGGTACATTTTTCTATTTTTATTTAATATATTTTTTTAATTTTAATAATATTTTATTATTAAAAATATAATAACATTTTGTTAATAATTTCCTTGTATTAAACTAATTAGAATTATAATAATATTTTTACAATATATAACTATAATTTTTTTGTAGTTATAGAAATTACTTTAATATTTATTATTTTATTATTATAATGATTGTTACTACCTTCCACCTTTTAATGTTGATATATTATGTGTTATCTCTCTCTATCCACCATCTTTATTCTTAATTACTACTGATGATGTATCTTTATGCTTACTTATTGTGGTGTTTCTTCATTTCAAATATTGTTGGTATATTTCATCACTTACTTTTCTGGTATTTCTTCAACCATCAAAGTTATTATTTTCAAACTCATTCAATATTGATGTATTTTTTCATTACATATTACTTGAACTATCTCTTAATCCATCCACCACTATCATTCAAAAAACAATGCTTCTTAATATAGAACCCATTTCATATAGAAAAATGCAAAAAAAGACTTTTCTTGTCTAAAGATATTTTATTTTATAGTCTTTAACAAACTCAGTTATGGTATTGTATTTATAAGGGTTACCACATTCCTTTACATCCTTGTGTTTCCATATTAAATAAATTTTCTTATCTTAATAAGATTGAAAAATCAAAAATACAGTCCCAACTAATATTATATAAGGTGTATCATCTCTGGTAAAATTATAGTATTAGTATTTAATAAAGATTTGTCTGGTAATGAGTCATATAAGAATCCCTTATAACAATATCTACTTAATATTTTCCTCTTTTAATTCTTTAGTTTCTTTGTCAAACCTAACTTGAAAACACCCCACATTTGCGATATTCTATTTTTTAAATAATTTAAAAAATTTTCATTGTTTAAAATTCATTATTTCCTAAACAATTTTATTCTTAAATTATTTGCTATTATTACATAAATTTTATCCATTTTAATAAAAAGTTCATTTAATTTCATTTGTTTTCTTTTTACAATATATAGACAAAATCATAATAAATGAATTTCATCTTTAAATCCCATTCATTAGCTAAGTTATTTCTTCTTTGTATATTCATGATTATTAGTGAGTACGGTATTTTTCACGCATTATTGATTTTGAAATATGTAAAAATCCTCTTCTGGTTTAAATATTTTTTTACATATATCATCACACATATAACAGAATAAATTAAATTGTAACTTCCTTAATAATTAACTGTTCTAAATAAAATCATTCTTTAATCTACGCCAAAAAAACCATTTTTACTGTATGATCCTATTTTTTCTATTAATTTTCGATAAAAGTTCTATGTGATATATATTTATTATTAAACCTACCTTATAAATATTCCAAAATAGTTCAATTACAGATTGCAAGCTAATATCAATAAAGTTTACTAATGTTAATGACATTTTTTTTATTTTTTATTAATAAGAATTTTTTATCCTAATAATATTTTTTATTAAAAAATTATATTTCTTTAATTAAACTAGTATTAAATTCACCTTAATTAATTTAATTGTTAATGATTGTAAAGTATATAAAAAAAGTTGATTTCTTAATAAAAATAATGGAATTTATTAGTATAATATATATTATAGTCATAATAATATTCATAATAAGTATATTTTCTTATAGTATTAATAGATCAATAATGGAATTAAGTAAAAATAGTTTTAATGCTATAATTAAATTAGAAAAACAGCATATTTAATCCATCAATAAAGATCTTACTTTATAATAAATAAAAATTTTAAAGAAAATTGAATTTTAAAAAATAAAATTCAGTTTGCATTATATATTGTTTATATAACAAAGTAGTTATAAATCATGAAAAAATATACAAATATTTTAATTGGAAAATTAAAAGTAAACTTGAATATTATATTATAAATCATTAATTAACAATTGAAAAAAAAAAAATTTCACCAATTCTAATATAGGAAATAAATAAAAGAGGAATAATAAAGATAATAAACATTATGACAATTGATTTATATATACCTTTATTCAATTGGGTATTGAAATACAAGGTCCTTTACATTATAGTGATATTAATCAAATTTATAGAGATTTTAAAAAAAAAAGAATTATTACAAAATATTGTATTAAATTAAAGTATATAGATTATAAAAGATAAAACATATTGTTTATAAATTGTATTAATTTTATGTTCAACAAAATATTAATAATAAAAATAAAAAAACATTATAAAAATTGTTTGAGTAACTTCAAAGATAAAAATAAAAAAATAATAAAAAAAATGGTAAATGATTGTCATCGTCAGCGAATTTTGCGATGCCATGCAAATAAAAAAAAACTAATTTAATTTTCTTTTATTCCCAGTCAAAAATATTTGGGTCAAGTTGCATTTGTGAAGTAAGTTTAGTAAAAAAATTTCTACAGTTAGAATTATTAATCCCGGTTACCTCAAAATATACAAACATTTAAAATCTTGATCCTTGGTCTGATCTTATTAATTTTCTCCAAAACAGACACTCCTTTGACAAATGTAGCTCGTAAAAAATTTAAATCGAAATGTGATTTTCTACGAGAATATAGGAATATATTTCTTTAAAGTTCTATTAAATCAAAAGCATTTTGTCAGAATATTTCGTATTTCACCATCTAAGCTTATTTATAATGTAGTTCATTATCCACAAGGAGAAAACTTCCTTTTAGAGAACAATTTATTCCATTAAGTCCTAATGACGTTCAAGAGCGAAATGATTTTTCATCAAAATCAATAAAATATTTTATTGAAATGGAATATTTAAATCCACAAGATTGGATATTACTTAACATAAAAATTAATATTTTTAATATTAATAATTTATATAATGAAAAACTTATTTTTCTTAACAATCTTATTCGTCAACTAATTAAATTACAACTTGAAATACATACTTACAATTTTGGAGGAACATATTATGATATTAGTCCATGGAATATATTTGTTTCAAATGATGAAAAAAATAAAATTAAAATGATTGATTATGGAGGACTTTATCTTCCACAATCATCAGTAAATTCAATAGAACAAATGCCTATTTATAATTATGAATTTGTACATGATATATTTTCAGGTTTAAGTGATTTGAGAAAAAAAGAAAGAAATCCTGATATATTTAAATTTTATTATGCAAATAAATATTTTTCACTATTATCAATTAATAATAATTACAGTTTTAATAATAATAATAATAATAATAATAATAATAATAATAATAATAATATATATACTGTAATTCCCGCTATATATGGAATTCGATCAAGTGTAAGCATGTGTCTTACATTACTTTTAGGAAAAGAAGAAACGGAAATAATAAAAAAAAATGAAAAAGAAATATTTAATTACATAATTTATTCATATGATAAAACTCTCTCATTAGAACAGTTTAATGAAAGTGTTGAATTACAAAAAAATATTATAGAATATCTAAAAATCTCGCCTAAAATTATTGATCAATTAACATTAGACACATGCAACGACAACAACTTCATCAACACCAATTCATTGAAATTAGCAATTTAGATCATTATATAGAACCTCTTTTAAAATATATTTCACCATCATTTGAAATTTATACTTCATCTACTAACAATTTTAAGATTTATGAAAAAGTAAAATTTTGGAGAAATAATAATAATAATAATATTGCTTGTTGTTTTAATTGTGGAAAACGAGAATCTTCATTACATATGATTCAAATTCCAACTTTGAGTCGAATTGCAGATGAATTAATAGAAACACATCCTTTCTGTCAAGAATGTATAATTAAATTTAAAAAATAAAAAAAAAATGACTGGCTATATATATAGTAACAACGCTTTTCCAATATCAGTTAACTTTAAGCAAGAGACTAATAAACATGAACAATATATTCTTCCTATCAACACTTTTAATGTTGAAGGCTTTGACATTATAAATACTCAAAGATTTAATAACTTTCATTCATTTCTTTGTACTTATCCTAATACAAAAAGGGATTCATTAGCTATTCATTTACAATATTCAATTATTTGGTTTATTGATAAAAAAACTTATTATCCTCCCGTTAATCCCATTAAATTGCAACAATTACTAAGTGTTACTTCGTACATAATTTTTAAAATGTCTCCTACAGCAAGGTCATCATTATTACCATCACCATCAACTTCTCTTCTCACTACAAAGTGTGTAAAATATATGTTAAAATCTGTATTAGGAAATTCTCTTCCTCAATTAATACCTTTATTCTTAAAACTTATTAATCAAATTCCATATATTTTAATAGATTTATCTAAAACTAATACTTTTAACAATAATATATATAATTTAAATGAATATACAATAGAACGTAATATAAAATATTCTCAAATTTTATTTTCACCATATAACCTATTTAAATCTTTTGATTTTCAGATTATCAATGATAATGAAATCAGATCCAACGGATAAAGTTATGACAGATAATGCAAGAAAAATATTGATAATGTTAGTAAGAATTCATGGAGAAACGGAAGAAGATGGAGGACCTATACATAGAGTCAATTGTATTAGTAATATATGGGATCCACCAATTAAACTTCCATTGAAGAGAAATATCTATATGGAAGTTTGCAAAGTCATTATGCGCGATCCATTTAATAATCATGAGATTCTTCGAAAATTTAATATTTTGTCCTATAATAATAAAGGAGAATATATATATTGTGAACCTAAAATTATTAGTGATAATTATTGTTCAGGATCAAATATAAAAATTCGGAGATCTTTGAAAGAATTAAAAGTTGGATCTGTGACTAATAATTTGAATGAATGTCAAATTATTCATTGTAATTTGGATGAATTTCATGCTGCTAATATATTTTATATGAATTTTTATAGGAAAATGTTTGTTTATTAAATATGAAGGAAAAATAATATATATAAAACTTTTTCTATTAAAAAATGGCAGAACTTACTGAATTTGCTAAAGAAATTGAAGAAAATTTTGGAGGTTTAATGAGAAGTGTTGAGACTGTTGAATCGGTTACTCAAAATTTTAAGGAATTTGAAATACCATTATTGGATGAAACATTTTCAAATGATTCTTATATAAATTTAGTTAAAAAAAGATTAAATTCAATTACTAATCCAACTGAATATAAAAAAATTATAAAAGATATACTGCATGGTGATGAAACTGAATTTTTAAATTTGGAAGAAGGCGAAGAAGCAGAAATTGTTAACCAAAAAAAAGTAATTGAATTTAATGAACATTTTAAAACAAAATATCCTTATCGAGCATTTCGAAAATTTGTAAATGATGTTGATAATTTAGCCCAAGATCTGGGATTTAAAAATGAATCGGATTTTAGAGAATTTATAGAGAGTAACCCTTCCAAAGATAATTTAAAATTAAAAAATATTTTTAATAAAATAAAAACATGGACACTTAACAACAAAAGTCCAATTTTTAAAGGGTTAATAGCATTAGGTTTAGGAGCAGGATTTATAAATATTCTTAAAAAGTATAATAAAATGAATTCTGGATGTTTTAGATATTCTGTTAATAATGATGGATCATTATTATTAGAACGAGGAGTTTATATTAATCGATTTTGTGAACAAAAAATGACAGAAAATGATTATTATTCTAGTACTAACCCAATAACAATACTTGCTGAAGATACTCATCCTTTATTTAATATTTCTATATGGAATTGTCAATCACTACCATTATCTCATTTAAAAAAACTTTGTAAAGGGCATCATGATACTAATGATATATTAAATCAAGGATGTAATGGTATTTGTAATCCTTACAATTACAGTATATTATTACCTTATATAAAAGAAAAAGAAAAAGAAGAATCTACAATTAATTTAGATTTCATAAATAAAGATAAAAAATATATATACAGATGTGAAAAGGGTACAATTTTAAGAAATTTGGCTCAAATGACTGGAGATGGTATTTATCAAGTTTTTGATGGTATCAGTCATTCAGCTTTGGGACACTTTATGTTTCGTATGTTTTCTAAAGTATGGTGGATATTTTTAATAGGGTTAATTGTACTAATTATATCAGTAATTATTATTAGAATTATTTAATAAATTATTATTATTCTTTTTCTTCTTCTTCTTCTTTATTATTTGTATTATAATTAAATGATCTATCCCATTTAACAATAATATTTTTTTTTTCTTTTTTTATTGCATCAATTAAAAAATTTATAATTTCTGTAATTAGAAAAGTAGTACAGACTGTTACTGTTCCTTTAATAACTATGTTAAATGGTGACTGATATATAATAAGTAATGTATTTTTTTTCAATAAATTCCAAGTATTAAATGAGCAACCTCTTTCTCCTTTTACTATAATAATACACTTTAATTCTGATAAATAATTTGGCCACGTTTTTATAAGTGTTTCAAAATGTTTTAATTTTTTTTCTTGATCATTTGGTATATATATGTGTTGAGAGAGTCTTATATAAGTTATAACATCATTCCATTTTTTTTTTATTTTTTGTCGGTGATACGGTTCTACTATGTCATCTTCATTCATTATATTTAAATGTCAAGAGACAGGCCGGGAATTTGAATCTTTATCTGAGATACAAGAATTTATATATAGAGGAGTTTTTGAAATAATTATTAAAAATAATAATGAAAACACTAATAATATTTATAACTTTTTAATTAATAAAGGCAAGAGAAAAATAAATATGAATATTCACAATAATCCACGTAAAATTTTAAAAACTTCACTTGTACAATCTAATATTATTAATTATTTTAAGACTGATTTAGAATTTTCAACAAAAAAATGTACGGAAATTTTAGCTAATGAACCTTATGGAGAAAAAGAAGCTATGTCCCAAAATTGGAATCGAAACATATATTGTCCATATCATGAAACAAAAGGAAAATCCAAAACACCTTCTGCACGTTTAAATATAAAAAAACATTTTATTCATTGTTTTTCCAAATATTGTAATAAGAATGTTTCTACTGACAAACTTTTAAAATTTCTATTGTCAAAAAAAAAAAAGGAATAATAAAATGATTAAATTATATTGGTTATTAATTCCTTTTATTATTTTAATATTATTCTTTATTTATAATAGTTTATTATATATATTCGATCGATTTAAGGTTAATAAAATATTTCGATATAATAATGAAATGGAATTAAAAGCAGAAAAAATAGTGAACAATGAAAGACATGAATTCATAGATTTTCATGGATGGCTTAATTATAATAATGATATTGATGAAGAAGAAAACATACTTTTTGAATCTTGCAAAGGAATTCTATTAAAAGTTCCCAAACATCGAGAAAATGAATCTTATATTTGTCGTAAACTTGGAGGTAAAAAATGTGGTAGATATTTAAAAAAATATATAATTCCCAGTAGTAATCATATAGAAATATTTTATCATAATAATATTCTAATTGCTGGGTGTACTTATTGTTTATGGAAGGAACCTGAAGATAAGTTTTGTGATCCTGTATGGGGTTATCTTCAATATTCTTTTGAAGAAGATAGATGGGTTTGTAAATCTCGTTTACCAGGTATTTATAATGCTACTACAAATACATTAAAAGCTTGTGAACCTGGAGGTAAATTGATAAGAATAAATAAAAGAAAAAAAAATAATAGTGAAATTACAAAAGAAGGAGAAGAAGAAGAAGAAGAAGAAGAAGAAGAAGAAGAAGAAGTAGACCTTTCCAAAATGAAACCTCAAGATTTCTTTTTACCTGAAGATCAGAAACGTTATATATGTCAGTGTCCTCCTGGGTATATAGCTAATTCAGCAATTTCCAGATCAACTTGTTTTCGAGATCCCTGTTTAGTTTATCTTCCGCCAAAATTGTCCAAAGAAGCTGCTGCAGGTTACAGTTTAGATGAAAATGGTAATTCTTTTTGTAATTGTAGTCCAATGTATCAAAATATACATGGAGATATTCATTTACCATGTACTGCATGTCCTGATCCTTTTTTCGATAAAGAAAAACAAGAAATAATTATCTGGGCAAGATGTGCTAATAATAATACTCTTAATACTATTATTCATGAAGATGGTGTTTATCCTTGTTTTCATCCCGAAGATAAAACACGAGGTTGTTTTAAAATTATAATTAAAGCAAAAATTTTACCAAATTCTGATGTTCTTAATTACGAAAAAGAAAATTTTTTCGATAGATTTATATGGCCAACTGAAATTACAAGAAAATTTTTTTGACGACTTCTTTATATAGCTGCTTTAAAACTATTTGAGTTAATTTCAAAAATGTTTTCTCTTAATACTGATAATAGTATTGAAATACCTCTATCTTATTTTGGAAAGAGAAATTTTCACTTTTATCCACCAGCTTTACCTCAAGGAACTTTAGTATTGTTTGGAGGTGGTGGTGGTGGTAATTATAAATATGAAGAAGAAACAAATGATGCTATTACTGAAGAAAAACAATGGATATTTGTTAAAACATTACTTGAAAAGCTTGGAAGAAAATTTTATTTAAATTATGAATTAAATATTATTCATGATTTTTCTGAAAATAATAATAATATTATTAGTACCATACCTATAAATAACAGTTCATATGAAATTTCACCTTTATTTTTTTGTATTAATTCATTAGAGAATTTCTTGGAGCCTGTTCCCCAGAAAGAATCTTTAGAAGATTGGGTATCACGAATTATTGTAAATACACATAAAATTATAGATGAAATAGACAAAATATTTAAAACATAATGGAAAATTTTACTACATGTTTTGAAGAATATAATAATAAATGTTTATGTAATAATGATTTCAGAAAAGAATATTTTAAAAAAATATATGATGAAGATAATTCTATAACAAAAAATGTTTTACAATTAATATTTGGAAGAGATAAAGTTGACAAAGTTTTTTTTTTAATTACAGAATTTCAAAACAAATGTATTGTTCGTTTATTAAATATAAAATTAAGTAATATATGTAATAAATACGATATTGGTTCGTTATCTAAACGGGGATCTATTATGATTACATCTACAAATCCTCCTTTAATTCATTTTTTTAATAATGTTGGAAATGAACTTAATAAAGTAACTTGTAAAAATAATAATAGTTTTGCAGCTATAGTTAGTTATTTTTTTTATTTTGCTATACATAATGATGAATTAGTTTTATGTATGAATGATGAACAAACTTGCCTATGTAATGTAACTTATCGAATTGAATATATTTACAATAAAATCATTATTTTAAATGATAATAATGAATTAAATAATAGAGAAATTATAAAAAATATAATTTATAGTATATTTGGTAAAAATTCTTATTATTTAACTATAAAAGATTATCAATTATTTTTTAATATTGAATTAAAAAAAACAGTTTTAAATATTGATATACAAATATCAAATGTCAGATTTCAAAATATTTTAAGTAAAGGATATATTAAAATGTCATATAATAATAATTCTGATATGAAAATTGAATTCATAGATTATGAGTTTAATATAATACCTCTACGTTTTTTTAAGAATTATGAAAATATTACAGAAAACAATCAGAATATTTC
Organism: Cherax quadricarinatus; assembly: GCF_026875155.1. Taxonomy (NCBI): domain Eukaryota; kingdom Metazoa; phylum Arthropoda; class Malacostraca; order Decapoda; family Parastacidae; genus Cherax; species Cherax quadricarinatus. The sequence continues at coordinate 20,768,728 of NC_069485.1, forward strand.
TTTATCAATGTTTTTAACATATGTAGTTAATTATTATTATTATGTTCTCAAAGATTATGAATTACCCATGTATTGTTGTTATTTATCAAATAATAATGATGATAATGATAATGATGATGATAATGATGATGATTATAGTAGTATATCATCATCTTTAAATGATAATGATAATTTTGATATTACAAGCTATGATGAAAATTTCAATGATAATGATTATTATTTTGATGATAATAATGATGATACTGATGATTATGAAATGATTAATAATAATAATAATAATTAATATTGTTAATTATTCTGTCTATTCTTAATAAATTTATAAAAATTATAAATTGGCAACTATTTTTGTCTACATATATATATAACGATAATGCTACTGATAAGTTATTCTTTATAATTTTCTCTAATTTCAGAAAGAAGATGAATATACAGCCATTTCCTACTTTAAAATCAGTTACAGATCCATAAAAAATTAAATAAAATAAATTGTATTTTAAGTGAAATATGTTTGGAAGTTGATAAAAATACTTATCAATATATTAATGATGACTGTAGATATATTCATGAAATTATTAATAGAATATCAAAAAAAATTGAAGAAAAATCAGTGAAATTACTAGAACATAAGCCTACAGAAATGAAGAAGATACCACCACCTGTTCTTTATAGAAAGGATAATAGAATATCAATTCAAGAAAGATCAACAATGAAATTAAAAGAACATAAACCAATAATTTTGAAACAGGAAATTAAAAAAAAAATACAACCTATAATTTTGAAACAGGAAATAAAAAATATATCACCACCTATTCTCTATAAGCCTACAGAAATTAAAAAGATACCACCACCACCTGTTCTTTATAGAAAGGATAATAGAATATCAATTCAAGAAAAATCAACAGTAAAATTAATAGAACATAAGCCTACAGAAATGAAGAATATGCCACCACCACCACTACCACCACCATCTGTTCTTTATAAAAAAGATAATAAAATATCAATTCAAGAAAAATCAACAGTGAAATTAGTAAAACATAAGCCTACAGAAATGAAGAATATGCCACCACCACTACTACCACCACCATCTGTTCTTTATAAAAAGGATAATAAAATATCAATTCAAGAAAGATCAACAGTAAAATTACTAGAACAACATAAGCCTACAGAAATGAAGAAGATATCACTACCACCACCACCTGTTCTTTATAAAAAAGGTAATAAAATATCAATTCAAGAAAAATCACATGAAATTACTAAAACAAACACCTATACCTTTAAAAAGAAATGAAAATGATACCACCTGTTCTTTATAAAAAAGGGAAGAGTATTTTTGAAAAAGAAAAAGTGAATCAACATTATGAAACTGAAACTGAATTAGAAAACATTTTTATTTTACAAGAAAGAAAAATAAAAATTGCATGTTCATTTACTAAAGTCAATTATTTCATTTTCAATTACTCAATATAATTACATATATTTTCTGCATAGTAAATGGTATTAATACTAGTTTTTGCCAAATGTATCGTTTTAGTTTATATATTGAATGTAGATTTATTTATGTTAATTAATGTAATAAAAATATTATTTTGCAAAATAATAAAAAATGAAGATTTAATAATGGAATTTGTGCTGAAAATTTTAAGTGGATAAAAAATGAAAAAGAAGAAATATCAATTAGAAATAATGTTCAATTTAAAAAAATACATTATATAATTGAAAAACTGTTTGAAGAAGTATTATCATAATGTCAAATAATGTAGCCATTCCAGTTAATAAATGTGTTGTGATATTAAAGAACTTTGGAGTATATTATACTATAATTATGTTACCACTTATAGAAATGAAAAGTATTTATTGTTATAAATGTTTTAAAAAAGAGCTATTTTTATTTTTTTTTTTGTAAAAAAAGTGTAGTTATACTGAAAAAAAAAAGAAAATATCTTGTACAATACCCAGTTGAAAATATGAAATAACATTAAATGTATAGATATAAAAAATTATAATAATATTATAAATTTTTTAAAAAAGTAAATAATATTTTAATTTTAATTTATTTTTTATATTATTATTTCATGTGTAAAATTTTAAAAAAGTAAATAATATATAATTTTATTTAATTTATATAATAATATTTTAGGGTATAAAATTTCAATAAAGTAATCAATATATAATTTTATTTAATCTATTTTAATAATATTTTTTATAATAAAATGTTAACAAAGTAAATAATATGTAATTTTATTTAATTTATATAATAATATTTTAAGTAATAAAATTTATTAAAAAGTAAATAATTTTTAATTAAAACAAATAATATTTTTTTAATTTAAAAAAATTTTAATTTTTTTAAATTATTTTTTTATATAATAAAAATAAAAAAAAATATAAAAAGAAATTTTAAATTTATATTTCAATATGATGATAATGAAGAGTTTAAATTTAAAAAATATCAAAAAATAAAAATTACATTAAAAATATTTTTCGAAATAAATATTTTCCAGCAATATTTAAAGATGCTCCCGTATATTTAATTATACATCAATATGTATTATTAAAAAGATTTCTTTTTTACATCAAGAAAAGTTATTAGAGAAATCAAAATCTAAAAGAAAAGAAACATCATCATCTTCTTCAACCAGTAGTAATAGATCTGGACGTCGTAATAAAAATGGCTCTTCCCACATTTCCAAAACATTTAAAGGTGACAAAACTTTTAATTCGAAAATTATATGATATTGTAGGTCTTGGTACTACTATTAAAGGGGAATGTGTATTCTACAAATATTAAAAGTATAGATACTTATTTAGAGGGAAACTGAAAAAGATATAGGATATAATACATTATTAGCTAATTTATGGCATTTTTTAACAGTTCGTTCTAACCACTGAACAATACATTTATAATAATTTATTGAATGAAATTGGAAAATTTAAAGGTAAAGTAATGAAATGTTAGATGATAATTTTGATCATGATGAAATTACAACTAAACTATATCAAGGAAAAAATCCTAACTATAATTCCCCAGAAATTTAAACGTTTCTTGAAAGCTTAAATCAGAAAATGCTTTTAATGATGAATATGAAATTTCCGCTGAAGATGCTATAGAATTACATTTTAATTTATTTTAAGACATTTTCTGCTACAATTTTCTTCCATATAATAACGATAATTATGGTGGTAAAAATTTTTCAAAATATTATTTCATATCCATACATTCCTTAAACGCGCAAGAAAACCTTTATTGATCCTAATATTATATATGATTTTTAAAAAAGTAAATATAGATCATAAAACAATGAAAATAACAGAGGAAAATATCAATAACACCGATTATACAGATAATCCCGATAATACTGATGATACTACGATGATACTGATAATAACAATGATAACGATGATATTCTTAACAGACCTAGTACTAGTAGGGGGAAAAAATAAGAGATATAATTAATACTGATGATGATAATAATAAAAATGATAATAATAAAAAAAAATCAAATAAAAGAAAAAAAATTACTACAAGAACTAGAAAAAAAAAAACGTTAAATTCTTCTTCTTCTGATGATGATGATGAAAATGATAATAATGATAATAATGTTCATAATTTTAAATGTTTTGAAATAAAACGATACTAATTTTTTTAAATAATTATTTACATATATATTTTTTTATACTATAAAAATAATATAAAATGAGTGTTGTTAATCAAACTCAATCACTTCCAACTTCACACCTCCACCTCCTTCTATCACTTCTAGGGTTTTAGTGGGGGTTTTGTTGTGTTAGTGGTGTTAGTGGTTCTAGTGGTGTTAGTAGTGGTGTTAGTAGTGGTGTTAGTGGTGGTGTTAGTGGTTCTAGTACTAGTGGAACTCTTCTTTCTGCTGCTGCTACTGGTGGATCTCTTGTAACTAATTCTGGAACTGGAAATTTTACTGTAGGGGGACAACAAGTAAAACCACAAGTTATATGATCCTAAATTAATAATGAAATAAGCAATTTTATTTCTGGACTCTTAAAACAATATGGAGTTGATCCTTTACATCAGAAAGAATATTTAAAAGGTATAGTTAATTGTATAAGTAAACTTGGTTCTTCCAAATGTGTTTGTATTCATGCTATATTTAAAGATGTACAAAATGATAATAATTTGAAACAAATTGAGAAAGCTTATAAAATATCATTAAGTAAAGATGCATTATTAACTTTAAAATTTTCTCAGCAGTTTGTGAACCATGAAATATTTTAAATTTGGTATATAAAGTTAAATAAAATTAAAGAATTTCCAGATCGAACAGAAATTAATAATGATGGTGTTACTTCATCTTATAATTTAGGAGAGTTTTTTATTGCTTTCCTCATATGATATAAGTTATACTGAAATATCCTAATATGAAAAATGCCCCTCGAATATCATTTAAACCTGGTAATAAAATTTATACCGACCCCAAAAATTTCTACAAATTTTTGCTTTACCTCCAAGTACTTGGGAAAAGGGAACTAAAATTATTTGGATGAATTCAAGGAAAAATTGACGATAAATCGATATGAAAAATTAAAATTTATATAATAAATTTCCTGATGTATTAGAAAATGGATATTATACATGGGAAAAATAATACAAATGTACATGGGATCCTAAAGATGGTAAAACGAAATAAATGTTTAGCTTTTATTTAAAAAAGCTACACAGGGAGAAAAGCCAGATAAAGTTGTTGCTAAAATTTTCGATTTTAATTCTAACATTGTAACATTTTATGCACATTACTTGTACCCCAAAAAAATTTAAAATCAAACTACAAAATTCTAATTTTTAATGATGAAATTGTTTAAAATATTAAAATATGGTAGGGGTTTTCATATCTTAATAATACAAATTTTTTCAATCAAGAGCCATTATCTTCCCCACCGAACTCATGATTTTCTCGCTTTAGCTCTGGCTATGACAAAAGATACTGAAGATCTTAAAAATTCCCAAACCACTAAATGGAAATGTATTTCTACATTTTCTAATATTTTAGTTATAAATAACAATGGGCATGCAATTTTTACAATTGATGTAAAACCTACAGCTCCATCTACATGTACTAAAATTAAAAGAGCACTGCAAAATCCTAATTTTCCTTCCTCTAAAAGATACGTTAGTACTGCACATCCAATGCATCCTAATATTAATCGTATTTCCCACCTGTTCCTACTAAACCATCTTCGCTACATTTGTTTTAGAATTTAAACCACCTCCAATAGATATTACACAAAACATATAGTAGATTCACAGTCTTATCGGAAAATGATTGATAAAAATGAAACTAATTTAAAAGAAATATTTTAAATGAATTTAAAGATGATTTTAATGAGGATGTAATTAATAAACCTAATATTGAATATTCTCTCATAGAAATTGCAACAGGGATGTATCCTAGTAATATTATTAACGTTGATTATACTAATACACAAAAATCCAATGAAATTGATATTTTCAATAATGATTCCAACTAAAAATTCAAATATAATTGAAAGTTCAAGAGCTAATATAGTATTTGTACACAATATAGGATTTGTTACTATAGATAAATTATGCTCTCATGAAATGTTAATTCTTAAAAATACTAGTGTCTTATTACAAAAATATTGTATCGGGGAACTAATATGGATTTTATTGAAATTCCTAAACCTAATGCACAGCATCAAAGTTCATTGTTCAATCATTATATTGAGCCAAGAAACCCTGATCAATTTTTAAAATTAATTGAAAATCGATATTCTGAAGGAAATACAAATAATGCAAATCTTCAACAAATGCAACCTCCAGAATCTTATGCCCCAAAGTATCCAGAACAGGATTTATGTAATCACATGTCATTTTTTACAATATGTTCAGCGTCATGGAAATAAGATGCAAAATGTATATGGTAAACTAATAAATATTTAAAAAAAAATAATCTGATAATTATTCAGAAGTTTTAATACAAAAATAAAAAGTTTTCTTGAAATTTTCCATACCGCTAATTATATAATGCAATTTATTATTCAATGTCATTTTATAACTATAAAGTTCATTTTCAAATTCAAATAATCTTGTAAGTATATGCTTTATGGCTATAATATTATAATAAGTAGTTTGAGTCATTATTAATGTAGGTTTTTTTAAATTATTTTCATTAATAATTTCTTGAAAATTTGATATTTCTTCTTTTTCTTTTTTAATTATTTGAGTACGAATTGGAGAATGTGTTATTAAATAATTAAAAAATTATTTTTTTCTGTGAATGCGAATAATATTAATTGCATAAGAATATTCCTGAATGTATTTTCATATTTTCTAATTCCCAAAAATAACATTGTAACAGAGAATTTTAATTTGATTATATAAATAATATATTAATTTTAATTGATATAATTGCATTTTATCTAATTTATCAAGATAATTTTTATAATCAATGTCAACATCCATTTTTTTTTTATTTATTTAAACTATATTTAAAGAATAAAAAATTTTTTCCCTTTTTAAAAATATAAAAAAAAAATTTCACACAAAGCAAATTTTTGTGAAAACTCTAACAGGAAAAACTATAACTGTTGAAGTAAAGTACAATACCATTGAAGAATTAAAACAAAAAATTCAAGAAAAAGAGGGCATTCCACCTGATCAACAACGGTTAATATTTGCTGGAAAACAACTTGAAAATGATAAGAGTCTGAATGATTATAATATTCAAAAAGAATCAACACTTCATTTAGTTTTGCGTTTAAGAGGAGGATATATATATAATTTATAATGAATGTAAAAAATAATAATTTTTATGTATTTTTTCTTTTTTTGTTATTACAAATATAAAATATGTTTTTCTCATTTTTACAAAGTTTTAAATTTGATTGATTTTTATTAAATAAATATAAATCTTGTTTTTTTATTATTAATCCATTTTAATATAATTTAAAATCATCGTATTTCTAAAAATAACCATATTCTTTAGTAAAATCATTAAGAAAATTTATAAGAATTATTAGGGCTTATTTATAAGAGCTAATATTTGTGACACATATACAGATTTATCAATATTTAATTTATGATAACACTGTATATTAGTATTAATATCTTTAGGTAATTTAATAGGCCATGTTTCTCTAATAGGTTTAATTATACTTTGAAAGACCTCTATTAATTGTATATGCATTGTTGCTGCAACTTCAAAAGATATTTCAGTATTTGTTAACCAATTATTATTAGGTATTTCCTTCAATTTAAATATTAAAATTTCAAGTAAGTGTGGACTAAAACGAAATATATTATTTATTTTTAAATACATTAATATAGGTTTAGTTAAATGCTTTTTTTTATCATTTAATTTCCCTTTTAAAAATTTAGTTGCTAAAATAATAATTTCATATAAATATTTTGAAATTTCATTAGAATCTATTAGAAATAACCATATATCAATAACACTGTTTAAATAATCAATCTCATTTTCCTTTGAATATTTAGAATGATCTGTATCGAATTGTATAGGAAAATATAATCCCCATATTAAATGATTACCAAATGTTAATCCTGACATATCATAAATTTTTTTAATTATTAAATCATCATCATCTAAATCATAATTTGAATAATTAAATTTAAAAATCTTTAAAATTTTACCACTATTTATTAATTTTAATATAGTTAAAAGTCTCATTAAATTATATCTTAATGGCATACTTTTGAGATTTATAATATCATATTCATCAATATTAATAGAATCAATATTTTTACCTATTTTAGGTATATTAATACTGATGGATTGTAAACATGGAAACTTCTGGTAAATTAAATTTAAAGATATAGGTTTAGTATTATCTTAATTTCAAATTCCAGTATATTATTAGTAGTCATTTTTTTTTATTATATAAAAAGTTATTTAAAATATGTATATTTTTTATTTTAATTTAAAAAAAAAAAGGATTAATGAATAAAAAATCAGTTGAACTTTCATATGAAACAGAATCTATTAAAAATAATTTTAATCTTAAATTTACACTTCTTAATGAACCTATTAATTTAAAAAATAACACATTTCCTGGTTTAAAAACAATGCCTTTAAAATTTAAATTTTGCACGTTTAAATTTATTTATTACCATTTAATTCTGAAAAAGAAGTTAACATATATAATTATAACAATATAATTCATGATGAAAACCAAATTGCATTATTTAAAATATATTATTTAGCTGCTTTACTAGAACCTAAAAATGCAGATATAAATTTAATTAATTTTCGATATATTAATTTGATAAAATTTGTTTGTGAAATTTTAAAAAAAAAATCTAAAAGAACAAATAATAAATTAATGACAGAGGATTCTGAAGTAATTTATAAAACACTTTTAATTAACTTATGGTTCACACTTCTTACTAAGAATGAAAATTATTATAAAAATAATATTAAAAACAACATATTATTTAATATAATTAATTTTTTTAATTTTGAAAATAAAGACCAAGATTTAATTAAAACAGTGTTTGTACCTATTCGAACACCTTATTATAATTATAAAATAATTACAGATTTAATAAATAATATATTTCCTGATGATATTACCAAACAGCAAAAAAATATACCTGAAAATAATTTTAAAAAACTTCATTACGAATTAGTCATTGCTTTAGATAATATTAATAAAAATAATGAACCTAAAAAACAAACGACATTTATTGCATACTATCCCTTAAAATATATATTAAATCCTAATTTATTAATAAATGACAATACTTTTGAAAAGGAAATTATTTTAAATGATTATAAATATTACAAATATGGTGATGATAGAGATGGAATTATAGTATCTTCGATTCCCAATGAATTAAAAACAAGTATAAAAAGAAAACGAAAACATTCATCATCATCATTATCAGTAAATTCCATTAAAGAAACAAAGAGTAAGAAAATAAAAAAAAAAAAACAATCAAAATCTACAATGCGATCATTATCTAAAAGAAAAATAAAAAATAAAAAAATAAAAGCTACAAAAAAACTATCATTATCGTTATCATTATCATGTCCAAGAGAAAAGAAAAATAGGAAACAGAAAAAATCATTATCATCAATATCATTTCAAAAAAATAAGAAAAATAGAAAACGAAAACAGTCTACATTAGCATCAGCATCATCTAAAAAATCAAATATTAAAAAATCCAAAAAGAATAGAGTAAAATTACCTCTCTTACATTCATATAAAAATTCAACAAAAGTTATTAAACCAATATTAAAATCATAAAAAGAAAAGAGAAATGTAAAGTTTGAAAATTAATTAATAGTATTTAATTTTAAAAAATATTAATATTAACAAACTAACAACTATGTCTGATAAAAAACATATTAGTTTTAATCCATATGTAAAAATACACCATCTTCATGTTTGGACATACGCTTATCAGAAAAATAGAAAAGATGGTAAAATGTGGATTAATGCTGCAATTGACAGAAATCGTTTTCAAAAACGGTGTAAAGAAATTTCTTGTATTTTAGACTTAAGTAATGTTTTTGACATTGAAAAAAGAAAAACAATATATATAGAAAGATTTAAATAAATAAGAAGAATTTTATTAAAAGAAAAAATGAATATTGATAAATCACCATCACCATCAGCATATTCTCGTTCTCATTCTCGTTCTCGTTCTCGTTCTCGTTCTCGTTCAATTTCACCAATAATAAATTTAGACTTGAAACTACCACATAATTTAACAGAATCAGATATTGAAGAAATAATAAAACCTAATCCATTAGTTATATCTGAAATATCTTCTCGTTCTCGTTCACGGTCACAATCACGTTCCAGTTTAATATCATTAATGTCACCAATACATAATGAAACTTTACGTGAATTTAATTCATCAGATACGTCTCAGGAAATAAATTCACCATCACCATTACATAATGAAACTATATTTGAATTTAATTTATCAGGTACGTTTGATAAAATAAATTTAAATGATATAAGAAAATATAATAAAAATGTTAAATTAATTAATTGGAACCTTAATTTAGATGAAAAAATTAAATTAATAATGATTAAAGATTTGAGAAATGTCCCTTTAAGATATAACTTAATTAGACTTTTAGTAATTTATACTGAAATTTTTCATAAATTAGAAAATTATTTTACTTTTAAAATGGAAATGGAAGAAAAATATGAATATTTAAATAATTTAAGTAGATCTGATTTAATTTTATATAAAATATATGACATGTCAGGGTTAACATGTAATGGTTTTTTAGTATGGGGTATATTTAATACTATAATTAATGTACCATTTAAAGAAATGAAAAGTTTTTAAATTTGTTATAAATTTTTTTAAAAAAAAGCTTTTTTTTTTTTTTTTTTTTTTTGTAAAAAAAGGGGAAAGTTATACTGAAAAAATAAGAAAATTTCTTGTACAATATAAATTTTGAAAATATGAAATAACTTTAAAAATGTATAGATATAAAAAATTAAATAATATTTTTAAATTTTTTATAAAGAAAATAATATGTAATTTTAATTTATTTTTTATAATTATTTCATGTGTAAAATTTAAAAAAAAATAAATAATATATAATTTTTTTTAATTTATTAAAAATTTTTTTGTAAAAAAATTTAAATAAAGAATCAATATATAATTTTTTTTTAATCTAAAAAATTTAATTTTTTTATATTTAAAATTTTAAACCCAAGAAAATTAATATGTAATTTTATTTAATTTATAAAATAATTTTTAAGTAATAAAATTTATTAAAAAGTAAATAATTTTTAATTAAAAAAAATTAATATTTTTTTAATTTAGAAAAATTTTAATTTTTTAAAATTAAATTTTTTTTATAAAAAAAAAAATAGAAAAAATATGAAAAAAAATTTTTAAATTTATATTTAATATGTTTTGATAAAGGGAAGATTTTTGAATTAAAAATATAAAAAAAATTAAAAAATTAAAAAAAAAATTTATTTTTCCCAAAATAAATTTTTTTCCAAAGAAAATTTTTTAAAGGGGCCCCCCGTATATTTAATTAAAACATAAATTATGTTTTATTAAAAAGATTTCTTTTATTACACCCAAAAAAAGTTTTTAGGGGAAATAAAAATTTTAAAAAAAAGAAACATATCTTCTTAAACCCTTGTAATAGATCGGGAACGCCCGAAATTTGAAAATGGCTCTTACAATTTCCAAAACATTTAAAAGGTGAAAAATTTTTAAATTTCCCGAAATTATATGATATTGTGGGTCTTGGTACAAACTATTAAAGGAATGTGTATTCAAAACAAATTTTGGGAAAGTATAGATACTTTTTTTGATGAAACTGAAAAAGATATAGGATTTTAAATTAAAATTATTAGCTAATTTAGGGCTTTTTTTTAAAAAACAGTTCGTTCAAACCCCCTGAAAACAATACATTTAAATAATTTTTTTGAATAAATTTGGGAAAAATTTAAAAAGGTAAAGTAATAAAATTTTTTTAGTGATAATTTGATCAGGGATGAAAATTACAACTAAAAAATATAAAGGGAAAAAAATCTAACTATAATTCCAAGAAATTTAAACTTTTCTTTAAAAGCTTAAAATCAATAATGTTTTTAAAGGGATGAAATAAAATTTTCCGCTAAAGATGCTATAGAAATTACATTTTAATATTTTAAGACTTTTTTCATGCTACAATATTTCTTCCATAAAATAACGATAATTATGGTGGTGAAAATTATTCAAAATATTTTTTTCTATACCAAACATTCTTCGCGCAAAAAAACCTTTATTGTTTTTTTCCTTTAATTTATTATTTTAAAATTTTTTAAAAAAGTAAATATAGATCATAAAACAATAAAATAACAGAGAAAAAAAATTAAATAACCCCGTTTATACAAAAAATACCGAAATACTCTGATGAACTGGGGGAGGGATACTGAAATAAAAAATTGATAACGAGGGATTCTTAACGGGAACCTAGTATTTGTAGTGGGAAAAAAGAAGATTTAATTAATACTGATATGAAAATAATGAAAATGATAATAAAAAAAAAAAATAAAATAAAAGAAAAAAAAAAACTACAAAAACCCTAGAAAAAAAAAAATTTTAAAATTCTTCTTTTTTCTGATGTGATGATGAAATGTAAAATGATAAAAATTGTTCTTAATTTTAAAGGTTTTAAAATAAAACAAATACTAATTTTTTTAAAAATTATTTACATTTTATTTTTTTATACTTTAAAAATAATAAAAATAAAGTGTTGTTAAAAAAACCCAAATTCCACTTCCACTTCCACCTCCACCTCCATCTCCCCTCCGGGGTAATGGGGTGGTTTTTGTTTGGTGTTAGGGGTTCTAGGGGTTGTTAGTAGTGGTGTTATTTAAGTGGGGGTTTTTTGGGGTGAGGGGGTTCTAGTACTAGTGGAACTCTTTTTTTTCTGCTGCTACTGGGGGACCCTTTTTGTAACAAATTTTCTGGAACTGGGAAAATTTTATTTGTGGGGGGACAACAAGTAAAACCCCACAATTTTATCATAGATCCTAAAATTAATAAGGGAAAAAAGCAATTTATTTTCTGGACTTTTAAAACAATAGGAGTTGACCTTTTTTACACCAGAAAAAATTTTTAAAAGGAAATATTAATTGTTAAGTAAATTTTGGTTCTTCCAAATGTGTTTGTTTCATCCCTATTTTTAAAAGAGGGTAAAAAGATAAAAATTTTTGAAACAAATTGAAAAGCTTATAAAATTTTCTTAAAAGTAAAAAAATGATTATTTTATTTTTTAAAATTTTTTCTCAGCATTTGTAAAACCATGTAAATTTTTAAAAATTTTGTATTTCAAGGTAAAAAAAATTAAAAAAATTTTCCCAGACCCGAACATGCATTAAAAAATTTTTTTGGATTTGTTACTTCATCTTATAATTTAGGAGAGTTTTTTTTTGCTTTCCCATAATAGGGATATAAGTTATACGCATACCCCTAAAATGAAAAATGCTCCTCGAATACCCTTTTTAAACCTGGTAATATAATTAAAACCGGTTTCCCAAAATTTTCTTACAAATTCTTGCTTTACCTCCAATATTTTGGGGAAAAAAGGGAACTAAAATTTTTTGGGATGAATTCAAAAAAAAAAAAAATTGACGTTTGATAGCGATAAAAAAATTTTTTAAAAATTTTATTTTAAAATAAATTTTCCTGTTTTATTAAAAAAATGGATTTTTTCATGGGAATAAAATTAAAAAATGTACAAGGGGAAACCCTTTAAAAAAAGGTATATGGGAAAAAAAAATTGTTTTTTTTTAAATATTTAAAAAAACCCTACACAGGGAAAAAAACCCAAAGAAAATTTGGTTGCAAAAAATTTTCGTTTTTAATTCAAACCATTGTAACATATTATGCACTTTTTTTTTTTATTTTTCCCCAAAAAAAATTTTTACAATAAAATAAAAAAAAAATTCTAATTTTAATGATGAAATTGAAAAAATTTATTAAAAGAGGGTTTGGTTCATATTTTAATAAAAACAAATTTTTTCAATCAAGAGCCAATTATCTTCACACCGAACTCATAATTTTCTCGCTTTAGCTCGGGTTTATGAAAAAAAGATACGGGAAGTTTTTAAAAAAATTTCCACCAAAAAATGGAAAATGTATTTCTACATTTTCTAATTTTTAAGTTATAAAAAACCCAAATGGGCAGGGCAATTTTTAAAATTTGAGTAAAACCTACAGCCCCCATCTACATGTACTAAAATTAAAAGAGCACTGAAAAAACCCCTAATTTTCCTTCCTCAAAAAGGGATCGTTAGTACTGCACATCCAATCCCATCCAAATTATTAACCCGGAATTCACCTGTTCCTACAAAACCATCTTCAGCTACTTTTGATTTAAATTTAAACCACCTAAAATTAGTTTATTACACAAAAACTTTTGGGAGATCAAAAGTTTATGGGAAAAAAATGTTTGGATAATAAAAAACTTTTTTAAAAAAAAATTATTTTCTTTTAGAAAAAAAGATGATATTAATTGATGAAATTAAATAAACCTAATTTTGATATTCTCTCATAGAAATTGCAACGGGGATTACCCTAGTAAATTTAAAACTTGATTTTTACTAATACAAAAAAAATCCAATAAAATTTGGGATATTTTCTTAATGATCCAACTAAAAAATTCAAATATAATTAAAGGGTTCAAGGGGCAAATATAGTATTTGTACCCAATAAAAGGTTTTGTTACTATAGGTAAAAATGGCTCTCATGAAATGTTAATTTTTAAAAAATTTAATATGTTTATTAAAAATATAATGTATGGGGGAAACTAAAATGGTTTTTTATTGAAATTCCTAAACCAAAAATGCAAGAAAACAAAGTTCTTTTGTTTCAATCATTATTTTTGACCAAGAAACCCTGATAAATTTTTAAAAATTTAATTGAAAACGATTTCTGAAGGAAAATCAAATAAATGAAAATCTTCAACAAATGCAAACCTCCAAAATCTTATGCCCAATGTTTCCAGAACGGGATTTTAGGTAATCAAAAGTCATTTTCACAAATTTTTTTCGGGCGTCGGGAAAATTTAAGATGCAAAAATGTAAAATGGTAAAACAAATAAATTTTTTAACAAAAAAAAGTCAAAAATATTCGGGGAATTTTTAAAATACAAAAAAAAAAAAAGTTTTCTTAAAAATTTTTCCAAAAACCGTAAATTTATGGAAAATTTTAAATTATTAAATTTGCCCTTTTTTATTAACTATAAAATTTCATTTTCCAAATTAAAATAATCTTTTTAAGTATTTTTTCCTTTTTTGGGCAATAATATTAAAAATAAGTGGGTTTAAAGCCCATTTTTTAAATGTTAGGTTTTTTTAAATTTTTTTTTTCATTAAAAATTTTTTTGAAAATTTGAGTTTTTCTTCTTTTTTTTTTAATTTTTTTGAGAAAGGGAATTGGAAAAATGTTTTAAATTAAAAAATTTAAAAAAAAATTCTTTTTTTCCCTGTGAAGGCAAAAAATATTAATTCCCAAAAAAATTTTTCCCCCTGAATGTTTTTTTAAATTATTTTCAAAATTTTAAATTTAATAACATTGTAACAGGAATTTTAATTTGATTATAAAAAATAATATTTTAAAATTTTTAATTTTAAAAAATTTTTGCTTTTTATCAAATTTTTATCAAGTAATTTTTAAAAATCAATGTCAACACCCATTTTTTTTTTTTTTAAATTTAAACTATATTTAAAAAAATTAAAAAAAATTTTTCCTTTATAAAAAAAAAAAAAAAAAATTACACCAAATAAAAATTTTTTTGGGGAAAAAACTCTAACGGGAAAAACTATAACTTTGAAGTAAAAAAGTACTAATACCATTGAAAATTAAAACAAAAATTCAAGAAAAAGGGGGGCCATTCCCCTGATAAACCCAACGGTTAATTTTTGCGGAAAAAAACTTAAAAATAAATAAGAGTCTGAATGTTTATAAAATTAAAAAAGGGAATCAACATTTCCCCTTTTTATTTTTTGGGCGTTTAAGAGGAGGATATATATAAAATTTTTAATGAATGAAAAAAAATAATAATTTTTATGAAATTTTTTTTTTTTTTTGTTATTAAAAAATATAAAATATATTTTTCTCTTTTTTTTACAAATTTTTAAAAAATTTGATTGATTTTTATTAAATAAATTTTAAAATTTTTTGTTTTTTTATTTTTAATCCATTTAAAATAAAATTTTTAAAATAAATCGTATTTTAATATAACCATATTCTTTAGAAAAAATCATTAAAAAATTTTCAAAAAGTTTTAAATTTGTCTTATTTAAAAGGGAGCAAATTTTTTGGTGACACATATATAGTTTTATCAAAAATTTAATTTATATAACACTTATAAGTATAATTTTTTGGGTAATTTAAATGCCATTTTTTTTTCCTAATGGGTTTAAATTTTTACTTTGAAAGCCTCAAATTTAATTGTATATGCATTTTTCTGAAACTTCAAAAGTTTTTTAGTTTTATTTTTAACCAATTATTATAGGATTTCCTTCAATTTAAATTTTAAAAAATTTAAAGTAAGTGGGGAACAAAAAGAAATATTTATTTTTATTTTTAAATACATTAATATGGGTTTATTTTTAAATGTTTTTTTTTATCTTTTTAATTTTCCCTTTTTAAAAAAATTTAGTTGAAAAAATAAAAATTTATAAAAATATTTTAAAATTTTCATTAAAATTTCTATTAAAAAAAACCCTTTTTCCCAAAAACCCATTTTTTTTAAATAATCAATCTCTTTTTCCCTTTTTGAATTTTTTAAAATGATCTGTATCGAATTGTAAGGAAAATAAAACCCCCCATATTAAATGATTACCAAATTTTAAATTCTTGACAAAATCATAATTTTTTTAATTATTAAATCTACATCTAAATCAAATTTGAATAATTAAATTTAATATCTTTAAAATTTATACCACTATTTTTTTAATTTTTAATATATTTAAAAAAAATTTCCCCATTTAAAATATCTTAAGGGCATATTTTTGAGTTTTTATAATATCATATTCATCAATATTAAAAGGGGAAACAATATTTTTTCTTATTTTAGGTATATTAATACTTGATGGTATTGTAAAACATGGAAAATTCTGGTAAAATTTTAATTTTAAAAATATAGGTTTTTGGGATTTTTTTAAATTTTAAAATTTCCCGTATATTAAAAAATTAAATGGTCTTTTTTTTTTTTTTAATAAAAAAATTATTTTAAAAAAATGTATATTTTTATTTTAATTTAAAAAAAAGGGTTAAAGAATAAAAAAAAAATTTAATTTCATATAAAAAAGATTCTTTAAAAAAATTTTTAAACTTAAATTTACACTTCTTAATGAACCTATTAAATTTTTTAAAAAAAAACAATTTCCTGGTTTTAAAAACAATGCCTTTAAAATTTTAAAATTTAGCACGTTTAATTTATTTATTACCCTTTAATTCTGAAAAAAAAAGTTAAAAATATAAAATTAAAAACAATATAATTCATGATTAAAACCAAATTGCATTTTTTAAAAAAAAAATTAAATTTTGGTGCTTTACTAGAACCTTAAAAAAGCAGATATAAATTTAATTTAAATTTTTGATATTTTTAAATTTTTATTTAAAAATTTTTGTTTGATGAAATTTTAAAAAAATCCCCCTTTTTTAAAAGAGCAAAAAATAAATTAATGACAAGGGGATTCGAAGTAATTTATAAAAAAACTTTTAATTAACCCTTTTGGTTCCCCACTTCTTACTTAAAAAATGAAAAATTTTTTTTAAAAATAAATTTTAAAAAAAAAAATTATTTAATATAATTAATTTTTTTTTTTGGGAAATTTTGGGGCCAAGATTTAAATTTAAAACCGTGGGGGGGGGGTTTTTGTACCATTCGAAACACCTTTTATTTAAATTTAAAAATAAATTAAAAATTTAAAAAAAAATATTTTTCCGATGTTTTTAAACCCAAAAAAGCAAAAAAATAAAACCTGAAAAAAAATTTTAAAAAAAATTCATTACGAATTATCATTGCTTTAGTAAATTAAAAAAAATAATGAAACCTAAAAAAACAAAAAAGAAAATTTTTTTTTATACTTCCCTTAAAATATATTTTAAATCCTAATTTATTAATTTAAAAGGAAAAAATACTTTTTTAAAAAGGGAAAAAATTTTTTAAAATTTAAAAAATTACCAAAAAAATGGGGATTTAAAGAGATGGAATTATAGTATTTCGTTTTCCCCAAAGAATTAAAAACAATATAAAAAAGAAAACGAAAAAAATTTATCACATCATTATCAGTAAATTCCATTAAGAAACAAAAAGTAAGAAAAATAAAAAAAAGAAAACAATCAAAATCTACAATGCGATCATTATCTAAAAGAAAAATAAAAAATAAAAAAATAAAAAACTACAAAAAAAATATCATTATCGTTTCATTATCATGTCCAAGAGAAAAAAAAAAAAAGGGGAAAAAAGAAAAAATCATTTTTTCATCCAAAATCATTTCAAAAAAAAAAAGAAAAAAAGAAAAAGAAAACAAACTACATTAGCATCACTTAACTAAAAAATCCCAAAATTTAAAAAAATTCCCAAAAAAAATAGAGGGAAAAAATTAAACCCCTCTTACATTCATATAAAAATTCAACAAAAAAAAAAATTATTAAAAACCAAAATTAAAAACAATAAAAAGAAGAAGAGAAATGTAAAAATATTTTAAAATTAAAATTTAAAAGTATAATTATAAAAAATATTAATTTTTAACAAAATAACAACTTTGTTTAATTAAAAAAAAATATTAGGGTTTTTTTCCTTTTGTAAAAAAACAACCCCTCTTCTGTTTTTGGGCATACCCCTTATTTTAAAAATAGAAAAGAAGGGAAAAAGTGGTTTTAAAGCTGCAATTGACAAAAAAACGTTTTCAAACGGGGGTAAAGAAAAATTTTTTTTTATTTTAGACTTAAGTAATGTTTTTTTACATTGAAAAAAGAAAAAACCCAAATTATAGAAAAAATTTAAAAAAATAAAGAAGAATTTTTTTTTAAAAAAAAAAAATGGGAAAAATTGATAAATCCCATCACCATCAGCATAAATTTTCGTTCTCGTTCTCTTCTAGTTTCGTTCAATTTCACCCAAAAATAAAATTTTTGGGGCTTTAAACTACCACATTAAATTTTAAAAGAATCAGATTTTTGAAGAAAAAAATAAAACCTAATCCATTAGTTATATCTTTAAATTTCTTTCCGTTCTCGTTCACGGTCACAATACGTTTTCCCGTTTAAAATCCTTTAAAAGTACCAAAAACATAAATAAAAATTTTCGTGAATTTTAAAATTTATCAGATACGTCCCCCAGGGAAAAAAAATTTTAAACCCCAACCCTTACATAATGAAAAATATATTTGAATTTTAAATTTTTCAGGTAGTTTTATAAAAAAAATTTAAAAAGATATAAAAAATATAATTAAAAAAAGTTTAAAATTTAATTTTAAATTTGGGAAACCCTTTAAATTTTAAAAAAAAAATTAAATTAATAATGAAATTAAAAAAATTTGAGAAATGTCCCTTTTGATTTTAAAATTAATTAAAACTTTTTTGTTAAAATTTTTTTCTGAAATTTTTCATAAATTTTAAAAAATTTTTTACTTTTAAAATGGGGAAAGGGAAAAAAAATATGAATATTTAAAATTTTTAAGTAAATCTGATTTAATTTTTTATAAAAAAAATGAATGTTTAGGGTTAACCTTTTAATGGTTTTTTTTTTGTATGGGGTATATTTAAAAAATGTAATATCAACCAAAAATTACCTTTTTAAATTAAAAAAAAAGGGGAAAATGAAACAAAATATTTTGAAGAAAATGAAAAATTTTTTTATTGGGTCATTATAATAATGTTGTTGATTTATGGGTTTTTTTTCTCATTAATTCTTAAAACATAAAGAGAAAAAATTAAAATTAAATTTTATAAACTATTATACAAAGCTTCAAAAGTTTTATTTAAAAAGATTTACGAAAGAAAAAAGACATAAATAAATCTATTTAAAAAGTACATAAAAAAAAACAACTCTTTTCCCTTTTTTAAATTTACAATATATGAATTTTTTTAAAATTACTTTAAAAAGCCAAAAAACCATAAACTTTATAAATTTGGATGTTAAAAATAAATTTATGAATACAAAGCATTAACTTGCATTTTGATTTAATAGAATTTTCATAAAAAAATTTAAAATTATTTAGGAAAACTTTTACCAGTTAAAAAATTTCCCAAAACCCTTTTAAAACCAATTTTTCGTTTAATTTTATTAAAAGTTTTAGAAGAAATAAATGATTTTTTAAAAAAATATACGTAACAAAATGGTTAGCATTTTGGGAAAAGATGGAAAAATGAAATAATTTTTTTTGTGAATATAACAATGATGTTTTTTTTTAAAGTACCTAATGGTTTTTATAATTTTAAATAATTAAAAAATAATAAAAAATTAAAAAAATTACAAAAAAAATACATTTTTTGTTTAAAAAAAAAATCAACAATATATTTGAAAAAATTTAAAAAAAAAAAAATTTACTGACAAATTTTAATTTTTTATGTTACATAAACTCTATTTTTTTTTTTAATATATTTAAAAGTTTAAGGAAAAAGGAAAGAAATCAAAAAAATTTTGCTGCATTTTTCCATGTTTTAAATAAAATTTTAAAATTTTTAGGAGTTGTGCATCAGAAAATTTTCCCTTTTTAATTGTTTATTTTTATAAGGGGATTGGGGGATTTAAAAAGTTCTCATTTGAGCTACAGTTAAATAATTACACTTTTTTTTAAAAAAAAACCCCCTAATTGTAAATTATTATAAAGTTCCACATGGGGGTAAACCAAATTGGGAGTTTCCATATTAGCTTTAATTTTAAATTTTGTTCTTCTTCTTTTTCCAATCGTTTTTTTTTAAAATGATCATACATATTAGTGTTTTTTATTAATAATTTTTTTGTACCAGTAAGAAAATTGTTTTAAAATTTTTAATTTTGGTTTAAAAGTTTATTTTTTTTTTATTTTTATGTGTACTTTTAAGAATGGGCAATTTCAACCCGTTCAATGAAGGTTTTATACTTTATATAAAAATTAAAAAATTTTTAATTTTTTTGTAAACCCTAAATTTAAAAGGGAATTCACTAAGTTTTTTATATTTTTATTATTATTTTGAAAATTTATTTTTATAAACGGAACAGTTGATTTTTTGTATTTTTCTAAATTTTTTTTTAAACTAACAAATTTTAATAAATTAAAGTTTTTTGGAAAATTTTATAATTATTATTATTTTTTTTTAATATGAAAAAAAATTACTTCCTCCAAAAATCACAATTTAAAACCTAAATTTAAATTTCTCTTTTGGAAATTTAAAAAAAAAATTTGTTTAAAAAAAAAAAATAATCAACAAAAATTTAAAACCAAAATTTTTTAAAATCTTTTTAAACCCAATTTTGAAAAAATTTTATTAATGGAATTGAAGAATAGCTTTTTAAAAATGATTAAATTAAATTTGGGAAAAAAAACATAAAATTCAAATTCAAGGAACAAAAGAATGGGAAATTTTGAAAATTTTGATATAATACTTTTTTATTAAAAGAAGAAATTGAAGGGCCAAAAAATAAAAAAAAAGGGTTGACTATTTCCCTTTTTTTCAGTTAAAGATTTTTTAAATCTTAAAGATAATGGGTAATTTCTATAAAAGCCTAAATATTTTTAAATTATTTTAAAAAAGTTATCCAGCATCTTCCTTTTACCTTCGCGAAATGTATTTTACACAAAAAACTTAATAAAAAATGCTAATAATTAAAAATAAAAATGGAAATATTTTTCCCTTTTGGGGAAAAATTTTTTTTTTTTATATTATAATTTTAAAATTTTTTTTAAGTTTTATAATTTTCAAATTTTTTTTTTTTATATTCTATTTTCGAATTTAAATGAAATTTTTAATAAAATTTTTAAAAAAAAAAAAAAAAAAAAAAATAATTTAAGTCAAAAAACATCAAAAAGATTTATTACCCTTTTTTATTGCTTTTAAAAGAATCAAATTTATTATTTCAAAAACAAAAATTTTATGATACCCCATTATGCCACAAAATTTTTCATTTTTTCATTGAGGATAATAAATTAATTTTTTTACCAATCATTTTTTTTTAAAATTAATAATTATCAAAAAATGGGGTTTGGGCAATCATCAAAAATATCCTGATTTAGCATACATTCTTTCAGTTGAAAAAAAACAATTTTTTTAATTTTTTTAATCACTTTTCCCAAATTTAAAAAAATAATGTGTAAAAAAACCCCTAAAAATTAAACTTTAAAAAAAAAAATATATACAATTGTTTAAAATACAGACTTCAAACCTTCATTTAAAAAAATCCAATGACATTTTATACCCAAACCCATCTCAATGGAAAATTAATTTAAAAAAAAAAAGATTAATAATTTATTTTCAATATTTTTTTGATCCTTATAAGGGGAAACGACAATATTTAAATTTAAAGGGAAAAAAAGAAATTAATAAAACAATTGGGGAAAAAAAGAAAAGAAAAGGAAAAAAAAAAACATTTAAGGGTTTTAATTTTCCCATTTTTTAATAAAAAATAATTTATTTAAAAAAAAAAAAAATACTAATAATTTTATTAATATATATATTTTTTGTAAAAGTAAACAAAATTATAAAAATTTAAAAATTTAAATTTTGAAAATTGGTTTTTTTTCAAAGAAATTCCCCTTTTTAAAAACTTTAGTTTTAAAATTTTAAAGAAATTATTTTTACTTTCCTGTATGCCTAGATAATAGTTATTTCATACTCCCATTAAATTTTTAAAAAGTGGTTTATTGTTTTTTGGGTTTTAAAATGTTTTCAAAAATCTGGGCAAACAAAAAAGGTGTTTTAAAGTCGATCTTTAATTACAAGAATTATTTTAATTTAAATTTATAAAAGAAACCCCTAAAACCAAAAATTGATGAAAATTTAAATTTAAAAAAACTTTTACAAAATTTTTAAAATTCCCTTTATTTTTTTATTTTTTTTTTTTTAGAATATTTAAAAATACTAATTATTTTTTTTCAGTAAATAAAAAAAATATATGTTTTTGCATTTAATTTTTTTAATTTTTAAAAAATTTTTTTAATATTATTTCACTATCATTATTTTTCATATTAATTTTTAAAATATTTTTTTCCCAAAAGTAAACAAAATTTTTAATTTTTTCTTTTTTTTTTTAAAGTAATAAAGCTGGAAAATTTTTTAGGTAGTTTATGGGTTTTAAAATTTAAACAATTGGTAATTTCTAATTCCCAAAATTGGGGGTTAAATTTTTTTTAATAAATAAGGGGATTATTTTTGAATTTAAAAGTTTCAACAAATGAAATAAAATTGTTTTGGGTTTTATTCTCTAAAAAATTTTTTGAAAAATTGATGGGTCCAATAAAAAGTTTAATTGAGTCCCTTATAAAAAAAAAATTAATGTAGATATCAGGGCAAACAATGAGGACAAAAAAATTTTTAAACTTCAGAGGTTGTTGTTTTTTGTGAAGTATTATTCAAACCAAAAATAAAATCCTTGAAAAAATTTAAAAAATAATTTTTTTTTTTTATTATTTAAAAAACATTTTTTTTTAAACCTTTTTTTATTTAAAAAAATTATATTAATAAAAAAAAAGTCTGAAATTTAAAATTCTTTTAGAAATTTATAATATAATTCTTATCAAAATGTTTTAAGAAAATTTATAAATTATTTTAAAACATTTCAAAAATTTTTTTTTACATACTTTTTTTTTTATTCTACATTATTAAAGGGCTTGTTTTTGGGAGGGTGTAGAGCGGGTATTTTAAAAGATTTTACTTTTTTCGGAGGGTTCTTAGTTTAATTGGGTTTTTTTGGGGCGTTGGGGTTCACAGGCTTTTTGTGTTTTTTGCCCATGGCCGGGCAGGGCCCCTGCCCCCGAGAAAAGAGATGAATTTCTTGGTTTTTTGAAAACCACCGCTGGTGATGGAGCCGGGGGGAATCGGGCATACTGAAGTGGCAAAGGCCCCATAAAATTTGGGAGCACCCGGGGTGGCGCGAAATAGAAATAAGCTGGGAGAAAAGCAAAGGGCTTTCCCGTGAGGGCAGTTCAGGCTGTCCCACATACGCTCGGCCACCTACCGCGCGTCGTCCCGCGCAACAAATTTGGGAGTAAACAAAAAATTTGGGCCTCTTCTCGTAGGAAAAAGGGCACAGAACACAAAATAAAAACATAAAATACATATGGGCATTTGGGAAAAAAAAAAAAAATTCCTACAGGGGGGAAGAAAAAAAAAATGTGGGGTTTTGCTAAAACAAAATTTTGTGGTCCCTAGGAGTGATCGATGGGCACACTGCACGCCTTCCTGCGTTGGACAGATACTGCAACAGGGGAGACTCGCTCCGAGCGTACGTAACGGGGTGGTCTCCTCTGGAACGGTAAGCAGAAAAGTAGGAGTGCTGCAGTTTTTCACTAACCGGGGGACGAATGCTGGTGCCCTTGAGTGAGGCGTCGACAAAACTGGGCAACTGGGGCAGGATTCGGGCAAGCGACCAGGAGGACACTTCCGTGGACGTCGGGGGGCATACTGCCGGGGGCCGTGGACAGTTTGGAGCGAGTCGGGGCAAGACGAGGGGCGAACATCTGGGAGTCTTTACATCATCACCAGACGCAGTGAGAGAGCTAGCAGTAAAAAGTGACTCTTTTTTGTGCGGGCTGCTCATAAACTTGGACACGAGGCGACCAGCCCCTGCCGACAGGCCCTGGCTGCGGCTTTGACAGTAATCTCTCGCAGGTGAGTTATAGCAGATTAGCCCTAAGCGTCCCCAATTTGTTTCTCTACATATAACGCCTTGAAGGTTGGGGGTAAAGTGAAACAAATCTCGAGGGGAATCGTGCAGGTACGATTCTAAAAAACACACGCGACGAGCAAAAAGCTTCTGTAAAAAGGGGGTCAACGCTCAGGGCTGAAAAAACGCTGCAAACACACTGGTCACGGGGACTTGGGGTACAACCAAGGGTTGACCAAGACCTCACTGGACCAAAAGGAAAACTTCAAAACCCACCGCTGTAATTCGGGTACAAAATGGTTTAAAAAAAGTGCTTTTTTGCGCATAAAACTGACTAAGACATACTAAAATGTAGAACCCTGACTGAGAGGAATTAATTAAAAACAGACATATATTTTCTCTCAAACTTCTCGACAATACTGAAATAATTACTAGAACACTCGTGTAATCATGGATGTAGGCGGTGTCCAAGGGGCGTCAGCAGCAGTGACGTCAACAGAATCTCGAGGGGGACGTCGGCAGACATCGTGAGGTGACGTCACAACATCTGCCCTCAGCAGACATCTGTACGTAGCATCTCGAGGGGGCTCAGGCAGACATCGTGAGGTGACTCACAGAAAAGGACGTCCCTGAAGTCGGGCAGCTCGGGGTGGCGTCGTGTAGCGGGCGCAGACCACAGATGAGGCCTGGACATCTGGGAACTCACTGGCTTTGAGGTCTACATGACGCCCACCCCACGTGACGCGTAACCACTACTTCGAGTGGCCTCGGGCACTCGGGGGGTACACAGCCTTGGGAAGAATCACACGAAAAGCAGCAGAAAAACAACAGAGGGGGAGATGGCGTGGGGGTGTAGGTATGTGGTGGCGAGGGCGGGGTGAGTGACGGGAGGGAGGGTCTGGGAAATTCCTCCCTCAAACCCAAAAAAAACGGCGAAACGCCACGGACGCAGAAATCACCACAAAACTCACCTCTGGGTCGCTGAAACACTGTGCGAGCTGAACACAACACAACATACAAGTGACGCTGAACCGTGACTGAGAAAAAACCCTGGGGTCACTGGGAGCCACTTACAATTCTCGGGGAATTTTTTGTAAATTTCGGGTGGATCCCCGCTTTTTACCTGTGTCTGGATGCTCAAAAGTGCAAACCCACATCAGGGTAAACCCTTTAAGACTTTTCTTTGTAGGGTGATGAAAAAAAGGGACTTCAACCTCTCCTTCCCTCTCCAGGGGGAAACACAACGCTGCGAGCACCGCTGCACCTTATAAAGACTTTTTGGTAGCTGTAGAGCGGGGAAAATTAAATGTATACTTTTTCGAGGCTTC
Source organism: Cherax quadricarinatus (assembly GCF_026875155.1). Classification (NCBI taxonomy): domain Eukaryota; kingdom Metazoa; phylum Arthropoda; class Malacostraca; order Decapoda; family Parastacidae; genus Cherax; species Cherax quadricarinatus. Next base: position 20,794,361 of record NC_069485.1, read on the forward strand.
TTAGTTTTTTTGTTAATCGTTGTTGGGGTTTCACAGGCTTGTGTGTTTTTTGCCCATGGGCCCCGGGCGGCCATGCCCCGAAAAGAGATAAGACTTGGTGTTGAAGCCAGGGCCCCTGTGTGAGTGGAGCGGGCAAATCTGGCAACGAAGTGGGAAAGGGCCCAAGAGGAGCACCCGAGTGGGGCGAAATAAAACTAAGCTGGCAGAAGCATGGGCTGTCTGGGGGACAGTAAGGGGTCTACAATTATCTCAACATTAAACATTTTCATGTTGCTTCAAATTTTTTTTTTAATAGCTTTTCCTAAAAAAACATTCGTCTTTTTATTA
>NC_069485.1:20795187-20811616 GCF_026875155.1 Cherax quadricarinatus
AAGAAGAAAAGGGAAGAAGGAAAAAAGAAAAAAGAAGAAAAAGTAGCCCTTTTCCCCAAAATGAAACCCTCAAGATTTTTTTTCCCTGAAGATCAGAAACGTTATATATTCGTGTCCCCCGGGGTATATAGCTAATTCGAATTTCCAGATCAACTTGTTTTCGAGTCCTGTTTAGTTTATTTTCCCCGCCAAAATTGTCCAAAAAAGCTGCTGCAGGTTACAGTTTTAGATGAAAATGGAATTTTCTTTTTGTAATTGTAGTCCAATGTATCAAAATATACATGGAGATATTCATTTACCATGTACTGCATGTCCTGATCCTTTTTCGATAAAGAAAAACAAGAAATAATTATCTGGGCAAGATGTGCTAATAATAATACTCTTAATACTATTATTCATGAAGATGGTGTTTATCCTTGTTTTCATCCCGAAGATAAAACACGAGGTTGTTTTAAAATTATAATTAAAGCAAAAATTTTACCAAATTCTGATGTTCTTAATTACGAAAAAGAAAATTTTTTCGATAGATTTATATGGCCAACTGAAATTACAAGAAAATTTTTTTGACGACTTCTTTTATATAGCTGCTTTAAAAACTATTTGAGTTAATTTCAAAAATGTTTTCTCTTAATACTGATAATAGTATTGAAATACCTCTATCTTATTTTGGAAAGAGAAATTTTCACTTTTATCCACCAGCTTACCTCAAGGAACTTTAGTATTGTTTGGAGGTGTGGTGGTGGTAATTATAAATATGAAGAAGAAACAAATGATGCTATTACTGAAGAAAAACAATGGATATTTGTTAAAACATTACTGAAAAGCTTGGAAGAAAATTTTATTTTAAATTATGAATTAAATATTATTCATGATTTTTCTGAAAATAATAATAATATTATTAGTACCATACCTATAAATAACAGTTCATATGAAATTTCACCTTTATTTTTTTGTATTAATTCATTAGAGAATTTCTTGGAGCCTGTTTCCCCCAGAAAGAATCTTTAGAAGATTGGGTATCACGAATTATTGTAAATACACATAAAATTATAGATGAAATAGACAAAATATTTAAAACATAATGGAAAATTTTACTACATGTTTTGAAGAATATAATAATAAATGTTTATGTAATAATGATTTCAGAAAAGAATATTTTAAAAAAATATATGATGAAGATAATTCTATAACAAAAAATGTTTTACAATTAATATTTGGAAGAGATAAAGTTGACAAAGTTTTTTTTTTAATTACAGAATTTCAAAACAAATGTATTGTTCGTTTATTAAATATAAAATTAAGTAATATATGTAATAAATACGATATTGGTTCGTTATCTAAACGGGGATCTATTATGATTACATCTACAAATCCTCCTTTAATTCATTTTTTTAATAATGTTGGAAATGAACTTAATAAAGTAACTTGTAAAAATAATAATAGTTTTGCAGCTATAGTTAGTTATTTTTTTTATTTTGCTATACATAATGATGAATTAGTTTTATGTATGAATGATGAACAAACTTGCCTATGTAATGTAACTTATCGAATTGAATATATTTACAATAAAATCATTATTTTAAATGATAATAATGAATTAAATAATAGAGAAATTATAAAAAATATAATTTATAGTATATTTGGTAAAAATTCTTATTATTTAACTATAAAAGATTATCAATTATTTTTTAATATTGAATTAAAAAAAACAGTTTTAAATATTGATATACAAATATCAAATGTCAGATTTCAAAATATTTTAAGTAAAGGATATATTAAAATGTCATATAATAATAATTCTGATATGAAAATTGAATTCATAGATTATGAGTTTAATATAATACCTCTACGTTTTTTTAAGAATTATGAAAATATTACAGAAAACAATCAGAATATTTCTTTATCAATGTTTTTAACATATGTAGTTAATTATTATTATTATGTTCTCAAAGATTATGAATTACCCATGTATTGTTGTTATTTATCAAATAATAATGATGATAATGATAATGATGATGACAATGATGATGATTATAGTAGTATATCATCATCTTTAAATGATAATGATAATTTTGATATTACAAGCTATGATGAAAATTTCAATGATAATGATTATTATTTTGATGATAATAATGATGATACTGATGATTATGAAATGATTAATAATAATAATAATTAATATTGTTAATTATTCTGTCTATTCTTAATAAATTTATAAAAATTATAAATTGGCAACTATTTTTGTCTACATATATATATAACGATAATGCTACTGATAAGTTATTCTTTATAATTTTCTCTAATTTCAGAAAGAAGATGAATATACAGCCATTTCCTACTTTAAAATCAGTTACAGATCCCATAACAAAATTAAATAAAATAAATTGTATTTTAAGTGAAATATGTTTGGAAGTTGATAAAAATACTTATCAATATATTAATGATGACTGTAGATATATTCATGAAATTATTAATAGAATATCAAAAAAAATTGAAGAAAAATCAGTGAAATTACTAGAAATAAGCCTACAGAAATGAAGAAGATACCAACCTGTTCTTTATAGAAAGGATAATAGAATATCAATTCAAGAAAGATCAACAATGAAATTAAAAGAACATAAACCAATAATTTTGAAACAGGAAATTAAAAAAAAAATACAACCTATAATTTTGAAACAGGAAATAAAAAATATATCAAACCCCCTATTCTCTATAAGCCTACAGAAATTAAAAAATACCACCACCTGTTCTTTATAGAAAGGATAATAGAAATCAATTCAAGAAAAAACAAACAGTAAAAAAAATAGAAAAAATAAGCCCACAAATGAAAAATATGCCCCCACCCCACACACAAACCCCCATCTGTTCTTTTTAAAAAAAATAATAAAATTCAAATTTAAAAAAAATCAACAGTGAAATTTTAAAAAATAAGCCACAGAATGAAAATATGCCCCACCACACTACCACCACCATCGTTTTTTTATAAAAAAGGGTAATAAAATATCAAATTTAAAAAAATCAACAGTAAAATTTTCTAAAAACATAAGCTACAGAAATGAAGAAGATATCACTACCCACCACCTGTTCTTTATAAAAAAGGTAATAAAATATCAATTCAGAAAAATCAAAGTAAATTACTAAACAAACACCTATACTTTAAAAAAAAGAAATGAAAATGAAAACCACTGTTCTTTATAAAAAAAGGGAGAGTATTTTGAAAAAGAAAAAGTGAAATCAACATTTGAAACTGAAACGGAAAATTAGAAAACATTTTTATTTTACAAAAAAGAAAAAAAAAATTGCATGTCTTTTAAATAAAAGTAAATTTATTTCATTTTCAAAATACTCAATATAATTACATATATTTTTGATAGTAAATGGTTTTAAATACTAGTTTTTGCCAAATTTCTTTTTATTTATAAAATTAAGTAGATTTATTTATGTTTAATCTAAATGTAATAAAAAATTTATTTTGAAAATAAAAAAATGAAGATATTAATAATGGAATTTGGCTGAAAATTTAAATTGGATAAAAAATGAAAAAGAAGGGAAAATATCAAAATTGAAATAATGTTCAATCTTAAAAAAATACATTAATAATTGAAAAACTTTTGAAGAAGTATGTTTATCATATGTCAAATAATGTAGCCATTCCAGTTAATAAATGTGTTGATGAATAAACAGAACTTTGGAGTATATTGATACTTTAATTAATGTACACTTATAGAAATGAAAATTTTTAAATTGTTATAAATGTTTTAAAAAAGCTATTTTTTTTTTTTTTTTTGTAAAAAAAATGTAGTTATACTGAAAAATAAAAAAATATCTTGGACAATATCAGTTGAAAATATTAATAACTTTAAAATTTGATAGATTTAAAAATTTAATAAATATATAAATTTTTTTAATAAAGTAAATAATATAATTTTAATTTATTTTTTTATTATTATTTCATGGGGTTAAAATGTAAAAAAGAAATAATATATAATTTTATTTAAATTTATTTTAATAATTTTTATGTATAAAATTTTCAATAAAAGTATCAATATTAATTTTATTTAATCTATATAATAATATTTTTATATATAAAATGTTAAAAAAGTAAAAATATGTATTTTTTTTTAATTTATTAATAATAATATTTTAAGTATAAATTTATTAAAAAGTAAATAATTTTTAATTAAAAAAAATAATATTTTTTTAATTAGAAAATTTTAACTTTTAAATTATTTTTTATATAATAAAAATAGAAAAAAAATGAAAAGAAATTTTAAATTTTATTTCATATGATGATAATGAAGAGTTTGAATTAAAAAATATCAAAAAATAAAAATTACATTAAAAATTTTTTTTTTCGAAATAAAAATTTTTCAGAATATTTAAAGATGCCAGTATATTTAATTATACACAATATGTATTATTAAAAAAGATTTCTTTTATACATCAAGAAAAGTTATTAGAGAAATAAAAAATCTAAAAGAAAAAAACATATCATTTTCTTCAACCAGTATAATAGATCTGGACGTCGTAATGAAAATGGCTTTTACCATTTTCCAAAACTTTAAAAAGGTGACAAACTTTTAATTCGAAAATTATATGATATTGTAGGTCTTTGGTACTACTATAAATGGAATGTGTATTCTACAAATATTGAAAGTATAGATTATTATTTTAGATGAAACTGAAAAAGATATAGGAATTTTTAATAATTATAGCTAATTTATGGCATTTTTTTAACAGTTCGTTTAACACTAAAACATACATTTATAATAATTTATTGAATGAAATTGGAAAATTTAAAGGTTTAAAGTAATGAAATGTTTAGATGAAATTTTGATCATGATGAAATTTACAAAAAAACTTATCAAGGAAAAAACCCAAAACTATAATTCAACAGAAATTTAAACGTTTCTTTGAAAGCTTAAATCAATAATGCTTTTAATGATGAATAATGAAATTTCCCGCTGAAAAAGTATAGAATTACATTTAATATTTAAAGGGACATTTTCATGCTACAATATTTCTTCCATATAATAACGTTAATTATGGTGGTGAAATTTTTACAAAATATTATTTTCATATACCATACATTCTTAAACGCGCAAGAAAACCTATTATTGATCCTAATATTATATATTATTTTTCAAATTTAATATAGATCATAAAACAATGAAAATTAACAGAGAAAAATATCAATAAACCCGTTTATACAGATAAACGATAATACTGATGATACTACGATATATTGAAAAATAACAAATAACGATGATATTCTTAACAGACCAGTATAGTAGTGGGAAAAAAAGAGATATAATAATACGATGATATAATAATGAAAATGATAAAAATAAAAAAAAATCAAATAAAAGAAAAAAAAATACTACAAGAACTAGAAAAAGAAAACGTTTAAATTCTTCTTCTTCTGATGATGATGATGATAATGATAATAATGATAATAATGTTCATAATTTTAAATGTTTTGAAATAAAACGATACTAATTTTTTTTAAATAATTATTTACATATATATTTTTTTATACTATAAAAATAATATAAAATGAGTGTTGTTAATCAAACTCAATCTCCACTTCCACCTCCACCTCCATCTCCACCTCCTGGTAATAGTGGTGGTGGTGTTAGTGGTGTTAGTGGTTCTAGTGGTGTTAGGTTAGTGGGGGGTTAAAAGTGGGGGTTTAAAAGTGGGTTGGTGGGTTAGTGGTTCTATTTTACTAGTGGAACTCTTCTTTCTGCTGCTGCTACTGGTGGATCTCTTGTAACTAATTCTGGAACTGGAAATTTTACTGTAGGGGGACAACAAGTCAAACAACAAGTTATCATAGATCCTAAAATTAATAATGAAATAGAATTTATTTGACCTTAAAACAATATGGATTGATCTTTACTCAGAAAGAATATTTAAAAGGTATAGTTAATTGTATAAGAAAAACTTGGTTCTTCCAAATGTGTTTGTATTCATGCTATATTTAAGTGTCAAAATGATATAATTTGAAAAAATTGAGAAAGCTTATAAAATATCATTAAGTAAAGATGCATTATATATTTTAAAATTTTCTCAGCAGTTTGTTGGGCCATTGGAAATTTTTTAAAATTTGTATATCAAGTTAAAAAAAATTAAAGAAATTTCCAGATCGAAATGCATTAATAATGATGGGTTGTTACTTCATCTTATAATTTAGGAGAGTTTTTTATTGCTTTCCCCTCATATGATATAGTTATACTGCATATCCTAATATTTAAAAATGCTCCTCGAATATCATTTAAACCCGGTAATATAATTATACCGGATCCCAAAATTTTCTTACAAATTTTTTGCTTTACCTCCAAGTACTTGGGAAAAGGGGAAATAAAATTATTTGGATGAATTCAGAGGAAAAAATTGACGATGATACGATATGAAAAAATTTTAAAAATTTTTTATAAAAAATTTCCTGATGTATTAGAAAATGGATTTTTACATGGGAAGATTTAAAACAAATGTACAATGGGATCCTAAAGATGGTATATCGAAAATAAATGATAGCTTTATATTTAAAAAAATACCAGGGAGAAAGCCAATAAAATTGTTGCTAAAAATTTTTGATTTTAATTTAACATTGTAACAATTATGCAAAAGTTACTTGTATCCAAAAAAATTTACAATCAAATAATAATTCTATTTTTAAAGAAAGAAATTGATAAAATATTAAAAAATGGTAGTGGTTCATATCTTATAATCAAATTTTTTCAATCAAAAAGCTTTTCTTTTCACACGAACTCAGATTTTCCGCTTTAGCTCTGGCTATGACAAAAGATACTGAAGATCTTAAAAAATAAACACTAAATGGAAATGTATTTCTAATTTTCTAATAAATTTTAGTTTAAATAACAATGGATGCAATTTTACAAATTGATGTAAAACCTACAGCTCCATCTAATGTATTAAATTAAAAGACACTGCAAAATCCTAATTTCCTTCCTCTAAAAGATACGTTTGTATGCACATCCAATGCATCAATATTAATCGATTCCACCCGTTCCTACTAAACCACTTAAACTAATTTGATTTAGAATTTAAACACCTACAATAGATATTACACAAAAAAAATATAGTAGATTCACAGTCTTATCGGAAAATGATTGATAATAATGAAACTAATTTAAAGAAATTTTTCATGAATTTAAAAAATGATATTAATGAGGATGTAATTAAAAAAACTAATATTGAATTTCTCTCATAGAAAATTGCAACAGGGATGTATCCTAGTAATATTATTAAAGTTTATTATACTAATACACAAAAATCCCAAAGAAATTGATATTTCAATAATGATCCAACTGAAAATTCAAATATAATTTGAAAGTTTTAAGAGCTAATATAGTATTTGTACACAATATAGGATTTGTTACTATAGATAAATTATGCTCTCATGAAATGTTAATTCTTAAAAATACTAGTGTCTTATTACAAAATTTAATGTATCGGGGAACTAATATGGATTTTATTGAAATTCCTAAAACCCAATGCACAGCATCAAAGTTCATTGTTCAATCATTATATTGAGCAAGAAACCCCGATCAATTTTTAAAATTAATTGAAAATCGATATTCTGAAGGAAATACAAATAATGCAAATCTTTCAACAAAGCAACCTCCAGAATCTTATGCCCCAAAAGTATCCAGAACAGGATTTATGTAATACATGTCATTTTCACAATATGTTCAGCGTCATGGAAATAAAGATGCAAAATGTATATGGTAAACTAATAAATATTTAACAAAAAAAAAAATCTAAAAATTATTCAGAAGTTTTAATACAAAAAAAAAAAAAGTTTTCTTGAAATTTTCCATACGCTAATATATAATGCAATTTATTTTTCAATGTCATTTTATAAAATATAAAGTTCATTTTCAAATTCAAATAATCTTGTAAGTATATGCTTTTATGGCTATAATATTATAATAAGTAGTTTGGTCATTATTAATGTAGGTTTTTTTAAATTATTTTTATTAATAATTTCTTGAAAATTTGATATTTCTTCTTTTTCTTTTTTAATTATTTGAGTACGAATTGGAGAATTGTGTTATTTAAATAATTTAAAAAAATTTATATTTTTTTTGTGAATGCGAAATTTAATTTTAAATTTCATAAGAATATTCCTGAATGTATTTTTCAAAATTTTCTAATTCAATAATAACATTGTAACAGAGAATTTTATTTGATTATTTTAAATAATATATTAATTTTAAAATTTATTAATTGCATTTTATCTAATTTATCAAGATAATTTTTATAATCAATGTAACATCCCTTTTTTTTTTATTTATTTAAACTATATTAAAGAATAAATAATTTTTCTTTATAAAAATATAAAAAAAAAAAACAACAATGCAAATTTTTGTGAAAACCTAACAGGAAAACTAAAACTGTTGAAGTAGAAAATACTAATTCCATTGAAGAATTAAAACAAAAAATTCAAGAAAAAAAAGGGCATTACCTGATCAACAACGGGTTTAAAATTTCTGGAAAACAACTTGAAAATGATAAGAGTCTGAATGATTATTTAAAATTCAAAAAGAATCAAAACTTCATTTAGTTTTGCGTTTAAGAGGAGGATATATTATAATTTATAATGAATGTAAAAATTAATAATTTTTATGTATTTTTTTTTTTTTTGTTTATTTACAAATATAAAAATTTTTTTATTTTATTTTTACAAAGTTTTAAATTTGATTGATTTTTATTAAATAAATATAAATCTTGTTTTTTTTTATTAATCATTTGAATATAATTTAAATCATCGTATTTTCTTTAAAATAACCATATTCCTTTTAGTAAAATCATTAAGAAATTAATAAGGAATATTAAATCTTATTTATAAGAGTAATAATTTGTGACAATTATAAGATTTTTTCATATTTTTTATGATAAATGTATATTAGTATTAATATCTTTAGTAATTTAATAGGATGTTTCTTAATAGTTTAATTTTATTTGAAAGACCTCTATTAATTGTATAATGCATTGTTGCTTTCAACTTCAAAGATATTTTTAGTATTTGTTAACAATTATTATTAGGTTTTCCCTTTAATTTAAATATTAAAATTTCAGTAAGTGTGGACTAAAAAACGAAATATATTATTTATTTTTAAATAATTAATATAGGTTTAGTTTTAAATGCTTTTTTTTATCATTTAATTCCCTTTTAAAAATTTAGTTGCTAAAAATAATTAATTTCATATAAATATTTTAAATTTCATTAGAATCTTTTTAAGAAATAACCCTTATATCAATAAACTTTAAAAATCAATTCTAAATTTTTCCCTTTGAATATTTAGATGATCTGTATCGAATTGTATAGGAAAATATTAATCCCCTATTAAAATATTACCAAATGTTAATCCTGAACATATCATAAATTTTTTTAATTTTAATCATCATTCTAAATATAATTTATTAAATTAAATTTAAAATCTTTAAAATTTATAACCTCAAAATTTTTTAATTTAAATAGTTAAAAAAGTCTATTAAATTTTTTCTTAATGGCTACTTTTGAGATTATAATTCATTATTCAATATTAATAGAATCATATTTTTACTATTTTAGGTATTTAATACTTGATGGTATTGTAAACTGGAAAACGTTGGTATATTAATTAAAGATATAGGTTAGTGTTATCTTTAATTTCATATTCCAGTTATATGATTATAGTCATTTTTTTTTATTATTAATAAAATAGTTATTTAAATATGTATATTTTTATTTTAATTAAAAAAAAAGGATTAATGAATAAAAAAATCAGTTGACTTCTTATGAAAAAACTGATCTATTAAAATTAATTTTAATCTTAAATTTAACACTTCTTATTGAAACCTATTAATTTAAAAAATAACACATTTCCTGGTTTAAATACATGCCTTTAAATTTAAGTTAGCAAGTTTAATTTATTTATTACACATTTAATTCTGAAAAAGAAGTTAACATATATAATTTAAACATATAATTCATTTGGGAGAAAAAGAGAGAGCTTAAGTGAGTGGTGAAGCATGTAATAAGAGAGCAAATGAGAGAGTGGGTGGATGTTATCATCAAATTTTGTTGAAAATTGAAAAAGTTTTGGAGTGAGATTAACAAAGTTAAGTAATGACTAGAGAACAAATGGATTTGTCAGTTAAAAATAGGAGAGGAGTGTTATTAAATGGAGAGTTTGAGGTTTTGGGAAGATGGGTGGGATTATTTTGAGGCAATTGTTAAATGTTGATGGAGATAGGGTAGACTGGATTGCGTGTTAGGGCAAGGGATTAACATATTGTAGGGAAGAGTGAGAAGAGCCGTTGTGAGTGTGGGGAAGATTCGTGAGGCTGTAGGTAAAATGGAAAGGGGGTAAGGCAGCGGGATGATGGGATAAAGTAGAAATGTTAAAAAGCAGGTGGGGATATAGTTGTGGAGTTGTTGGTGCAATTGTTTAATAAATGTTGGAAGAGGGTAAGGTACTAGGGATTGGCAGAAGAGCATGCATAGTTCCTTTGTATATAAGGCAAAAGGGGGTTAAAAGAAGAGTTCCAAAAATTATAGGGGGATAAGTTGTTGAGTGTAAATGGTAAAGTGTTGGTAGAGTTATAATTGAATAGATTTAAGAGTAAGACGGAGAATAGGATAGCAGATGAACAAGGAGCTTTACGGCAAAGGTAGGGGGTGTGTGGTACAGGTGTTTGCTGTAGAGAAACATATAAGTGTACAGTATTTAGATAAGGATAAAGGAGGTCTTTGTGGCCAGTTATGGATTTGGAAAAGCGTATGTCAGGGTGGATAGGGGGGCAATGAGGCAGTTGTTGCAAGTGTATGGTGTAGGAGGTAGGTTTACTTGAAGCAGTGATGGGTTTTTACGAGGGATAGTGAGGCTCAAGTTAGAGTATGTAGGAATGAGGAATTTTTCCCAGTTAAAAGTAGGCCTTAGACAAGGATGTGTGATGTCACCGTGGTTGTTTAATATATTTTAGATGGGGGTTGTTAAGAGAAGTCAATGCGAGGGTCTGGCAAGAGGCGTGGAGTTAAAAGAAAAGAATCACACACTAAAGTGGGGAGTGGTCACAGCTGTCTTTGCTGATGACACTTGTGCTCTTGGGTGTTTCTGAAGAGAAGTTGCAGAGATGGTGGATGATTTTGGTAGGGTGGTTGCATAAGGACAGAAAATTAAAGGTGAATACAGGAAATGAGTAGGTTATGAGGTTAACAAAAAGATTAGGTTGATGAAGATTGAATATCAGATTGGAGGGGAGAGTATGGAGGAGGTGAACGTATTCAGATATTGGGAGTGGGACGTGTCAGCGGATGGGTCTATGGAAAGATGAGGTGAATATAGAATTGATGAGGGAAAAAGAGTGAGTGGTGCATTAGGAGTCGTGGAGACAAAGAACTTTGTCCTTGGAGGCAAAGAGGGGAATGTATGAAGTTAGGTTTACCACGGCTTTATATGGGTGTGTGAAGAGTGGGTGATGATGTTTGCATGGAGGAGAAGGGCCTTGGAGGGTCAGTGGAGTTGTCATGTCTGAGGGCAATGTGTGGTGTGAAATATATTGCAGAGAATTTGTAGTTTGGAAGTTAGGAGGAGGTGCGGGGATTACCATAACTGTTGTCCAGAGGGCTCGAGGAAAGGGTTGTTGAGGTTGGTTCGGACATGTTAGAGAGAATGGAGCGACAGGAATGAATTCTAGAGTGTATCAGTCTGTAGTGGAAGGAAGGCGGGGTAGGGTCGTGCCTAGGAAGGGTTGGAGGGAGGGGGAAAGGAGGTTTTGTGTGAGAGGGCTTGGACTTTTTTTTCCGCAGGATGCGTGAGCGTGTTTGATAGGAGTGAATGGAGAAAATGGTTTTTTATTACTTGGACGTGACTGTTTGGAGTGTGAAGCAAAAGTAACATTTATGTAAGGGATTCAGGGAAACCGCAGGCCGGACTGAGTCCTGGAGATGGGGAAGTACAGTGCTGACACTCTGAAGGAGGGGTGTTAATGTTAGCAGTTAAAAAACTGTAGTGTAAAGCACCCTTCTGGCAAGACAGTGATGGAGTGAATGATGGTGAAAGTTTTTCTTTTTTAAGGGCCACCTGCCTTGGTGGGAATCGGCCGGTGTGATAATAAAAAAATAAAAAAAAAAAATAAATTCTGATGAAAACAAAATTGCATATTTAAAATTTATTATGTAGCTGCTTTTCTAGAACTAAAAATGCAATATAATTTAATTAATTTTCGATATATTAAATTTGATAAAATTATGTTTGATGAAATTTAAAAACAAATCTAGAAAGAGCAAATAATAAATTAATGACATGAGTATTCTGAAGTAATTATTAAAACACTTTTAATTAACTTTGGCTTCACACTTCTTACTAAGGAATGAATTTATTATAAAGAATATATTAAAAACAACATATTATTTAATATAATTAATTTTTTTTATTTTGAAATAAAGGACCAAAGATTTTAATTAAAACAGGTTTGTACCTATTCGAAACCTTATTATAATTATAAAAATAATTACAGATTTAATAAATAATATATTTCCTGAGTTTACCAAACAGCAAAAAAATATACCGAAAAAATAATTTTAAAAACTTCATTACGAATTAGTCATTTCTTTAGATAAATATTAATAAAATAATGACCTAAAAAACAAACGCATTTATTGCTTTACTATCCCTTAAAATATATATTAAATCCTAATTTATTATAAATGACAAATACTTTTTGAAAAGGAAATTATTTTTAAATGATTATAAGTATTACAAATATGGTGATGATAGAGATGGAATTATAGTATCTTGATTCCCAATGAATTATAAACAAGTATAAAAAGAAAACGGAATACATTCATCATCATCATTATCAGTAAATTCCATTAAGAAAACAAAAGAGTAAGAAAAATAAAAAAAAGAAAACAATCAAAAATCTACATGCGATCATTATCTAAAAGAAAATAAATAAATAAAAAAATTAAAAGCTACAAAAAAACTTTCATTATCGTTATCATACATGTCCAAGAGAAAAGAAAAATAGGGAAACAGAATACATCATTATCATCATTATTTCAAAAAAAATAAGAAAAATAGAAAACGAAGACAGTCTACATAGCTATCAGCTTCATCTAAAAAAATCAAATATTAAAAAAATCCAAAAGAATAGAGTATTTTTAAAATTACCTCTCTTACATTCATTAAAAAAATTCAACAAAGTTATTAAAACCAATATTAAATCATATAAATAGGAAGAAGAAGAAATGTAAAGTTTGAAAATTAATTAAAATAGTATATTATAAAAAAATATTAATATTAACAAACTAACAACTATGTCTGATTAAAAAACTAATAGTTTTAATCCATATGTAAAAATACACCATCTTCATGTTTGGACATACCGCTTATAAGAAAATTGTAGAATTAAGATGGGTAATTGTGGATTAATGCTGCTAATTGACCAGAAATCGTTTTCAAAAACGTGTGTTAAAGAAATTTCTTTGTATTTTAGACTTATGTAATGTTATTTGCATTGAAAAAAGAAAACAATATATATAGAAAGATTTAAATAAATAAGAAGAATTTTATTAAAAGAAAAAATGAAATATTGATAAATCACCATCACCATCAGCATATTCTCGTTCTGTTCTCGTTCTAGTTCTCGTTCAATTTCACCAATAATTAAATTTTAGACTTGAAACTTACCACATAATTTTAACAGAATAGATATTGAAGAAATAATAAAACCTAATCCATTAGTTATATATGATATATATTTCTCGTTCTCGTTCACGGTCACAATCACGTTCCAGTAACTTAATATCATTAATGTCACCAATACATATGAAACTTTACGTGTATTTAATTATCAGATACGTCTCAGGCAAAAATAAATTATCATCACATACATAATGAAACTATTATTTTGTATTTAATTTATCAGGTACGTTTGATAAAATAAATTTAAATGCATATAGAAAATATAATAAAATGTTAAATAATAATTGGAACCTTAATTTGATGAAAAAATTAAATTATAATGATTAAAGATTTTGAGAAATGTACTTTAAGATATAACTTAAATTAGCCTTTTAGTAATTTATACTGAAAATTTTTCAATTAAATTAGAAAATTATTTTACTTTTAAAATGGAAATGGAAGAAAAATATGAATATTTAAATAATTTAAGTAGATCTGATTTAATTTTATATAAAATATATGACATGTCAGGGTTAACATGTAATGGTTTTTTAGTATGGGGTATATTTAATCCTGTAATATCAACCAAAAATTACATGTTAATTAAAAAGGGAATATGAAACAACTACTTTTATAAAAACTGAAACATTTATTATTGTCATTATAAATGTTGTTGATTAGGTTATTTCTCATTAATTCATTAAAAAACATAAAGAGAAAATTAAAATTAAATTTATATGAAACATTATACATGCTTCAAAGTTTTATCAAAAGAATACAGAAAAGAAAAATGACTAAATAAATCTATTTACATGTACATAAAAAAAACAACTCTTTCATTTTATTCACAATATAAGAATTTTCTTATAAATTACTTTAAAATGCCAAATACCAAAAACTTTATAAATTAATGGTATGTTAAAAATAAATGTATAAATACAATGCATTAACACTGCTTTTGATTTAATAGAAGTTTTCATAAAACATTTAAAAATTTATTTAGGAAACTTTTACCAGTTAAAATTACCAACCATTAAAAACCATATTTTCGTAAACTTTATTAAAAGATATAGAAGAAATAAATGATGTTAAAAAAGTATACTAACAAATGGTTAGCATTTGTATAGATGATAATGAAATATTTTTAGTGAATATAACAATGATGTTTTTTATATGTACCCAATGGTCTTAAAAATTTTAAATAATAAAAGTAATAAAATTAAAAATATTAACAAAAAAATACATATTTGTTTAAATAAAAATCAACAATATATTTGTAAAATTAAAGTAAAAAAAAAATTACTGACATAATTAATTTTATATGTTACATAAATCTATTTGTTTTTAATATATTTTAAATGTTGAAGGAAAGGAACGAAATAAAAATTGTGCTGCATTTTCCATGTTAACTAAAGTTTCAAAATTTGAGGAAATTGTGACATCAGAAATTCCTTTTGATTGATGTTTTTATAAGGAGATTGTGATATAAAGTTCTCATTTGAGCTAACAGTTAAATATTTTTACACTTTTTTTAAAAAACCCTCTAATTGTAAATCATTATAACGTATCCACATGGTGTAATCCAAATTGGGAGTTACCATATTAGCTAATGTAAATACTGTTTCTTCTTCTTTTCCTAATCGTTTTTTAAACTGATCATACATATTAGTGTTATTATTAGCATAATTATTTGTACCAGTAAGATATTGTTTTAATATATTGTGGTGAAAGTTTATTAGTTTTTTATTCTTATGTGTACTTTCAAGAATGACAATTTCACTGTTCAATGAAGGAATGTATACATTTATATAAATTAAAAATTTATAATTTTTAGTATCATAAATTAAAGGTAATTCATCTAAGTTATTATCATTATTATTATTATTTTGAACTGATTTATATAAACGTAACAGTTGATTATTTGTATTTTCTATTTTTTTTAATTCTATCAAATGTAATAAATTTTGAAGTTTTTGGTAAATTCATAATTATTATTTTTTTTTATTAATATGAAAACATTACTTCCTCCACCATCACAATATAATCCTCATTCATATATTTCTCTTCTTGGAAATTTAAAAAAAATTCGTAAAATTACAAATAATCATACACAATTTAAACCAAATTTTTTGAAAATCTTTTTAAACAATATGAAAAATATTTTATTAATGGGAATTGAAGAAGTAGCTTTAAATATGATTAAGTATAAAATTTGGAAAAAAATACATAAAATTCAAATTCAAGGAACAAAAAATGGGATTTGAAAATTTTCGATAAATACTTATTTATTAAAAGAAGAAATTGAAGACCAACAAAATAAAAAAGTAGGATTGACTATTCCTTTTTATCAGTATGATTTTTTAAATCTTAAAGATAATGAAAATACTATACATCCTAAATATTATAAATTATTTTTTTAAAAAATTTTTCCAGCTCTTCTCTACCTTCGCGAAATGTAAAGTACACAAATAAACTTAATAAAAAATGCTAATAATTAATCATAAATGGAAATATTTTGTGGGGATTTGTTTTATATTATAATTTTAATTTTTAAGTTTTATAATTTGGCATTATATTTTTTATTTCTATTCTTCGAATCAAATGAAAATTTTCAATAAAATATTAAAAAAAAAAAAGAAAAAAAATAATTTTTAAATCAAACACATCAAAAAGATTTATTACCTTATTCTATTGCTTTATACAAAGAATCAAATTTATTATTTCCC
>NC_069485.1:20812116-20850269 GCF_026875155.1 Cherax quadricarinatus
TTAAAAATATTTCCCCTTTTAGCAAGACAAGTTTTAACCAATTATTTTGACCAATAGCTACATTCCACGTCATCACTTTACAAATTCAACCAATAAGAAATGTTGACGTCATTATAGGAGTCAAGGAATCAGGTATTGTCATGGATCTATTACCATAATTAAATAGCATTTATCGCCTGCCAGCCAACTTCACCTTAGTCAGTTCAGTTGACGCTTTCACTGAATTCTTTAGTTATTCCTATTATGGAATTTTCAGCAATATCATCTACATCAGAACAACCTGATGGAAAGAGTGAACACCAAAGAAAATTTGAAAAGAAAATTTGTGAAATGGTAAAGGAAGGGAAAAATCGTGCATTATTTTCCAAAGAACAATTACAAAAATATATAAATGAAGTTATAATTGCTAAAAGTAAAGGGAAATCTACAAAAACTTCAAGAGAATATAATCTCTTAGCAACATATGACACACTCTCATTATTTGGTACTATAAAACTTGTAGAATGCGATGAAGATAAAAAGAGAAGTATTAAAAGAAAAAAAACATCTACATCTACTACGGCTATTGTCCTTAATAAGCAACCACGTTATTATGTTCACCAATGGGAGTTATTTCATACTATATTGAACTCTCATCTTGCTGTTGGACATGGGGGAGAGAAAAGAACATATGTTCATGTTCGAAATAATGTAGCAAACATTACTTTTCAACAAGTGAAATTATTCATTTCTCTTTGTAATGCATGTAATTTAAAACATATTCCACGTCACAAAAAAAAAATAGTTAAACCCATAGTATCTGAAAATTTTGGCGAAAGAGGCCAAATTGATTTAATTGACATGAGAAATGAAAATGATTCCCATTATAAATATATATTACATTATCAAGATCATCTGACAAAATTTTCCATATTAAGAGCATTGCCAAATAAAGAAACAATTACAATTGCACATCAATTGTTAGATATTTTTACAACAATAGGTGCACCAAAAACATTACAGAGTGACAATGGTCTAGAATTTGTTAGCGAAGTTATAAGAGAATTGACTACAAACTTGTGGCCCGATCTACTCATTGTACATGGTAAACCTCGTCATCCACAAAGTCAAGGAAGTGTAGAAAGAGGAAATGGCGATGTTATTGAAGTAAGTATTAAAAGTTTTTTATTTTTTTTTCTTAAATAAAAATGACTATATTCCTATATAGAATAAACAAAAAAATGTATACAATAATTTTACAACTTTGGATAATACTTAATTTTAAATAAATTTATCCTAAATTGATTCAGTTTTTAGCACATATAAAAAACTTATATTCAGCATTATGAATAATTAAATAAAATAATGTTTTTTATATAATTTTTTTTGCTTTTTTTTATTAGATGTTTACGTTGCTGGATGATAAGATATTACAGTTACACAAAATACTGGGGTCCACGTGATTGCCATTTATACAATTACAAAAAAATACTGCATTTAGATTACGAGGTATTGGAAATATCTCCTTACAAAGAGTTTTTGGTATTGTTCCACCAGTTGCGAATGAAATCAAGTTTTACCAATAATCATTTTAAAAAATTAAAAGGAGTTTTTTTAATGAAAAATACTTAGAAGAAACTGAAATTTTTAAAATGATGAGAAGGAATATTCATATTCAATTATCTTTACAATCTTCACCACACAATAACTGCTGCTTTACAATCTTCACCATTACCAACACACTTTGGACTTTATTCAATACCAATTGTTGTTTCATCAATTAACAACTACTTCACCAATAGATGATATTTTAATGATAGTATGATTAGTAGACTACTTTGTTTATCATCAGATCTGATAATAATACTAATAATTACTAATAATAATATAATGAAACAGAAAATATGGATGAAGAAGAAAAGAAGAGAAGAAACAGGTTAGATGAGGATAAAAGAAATAATAATAGCTTGAAGAAGAACAATATTTTGAAAGCGAAAAAGAAATATAATTAATGAAGAAGAACAGCGAACGTTGGAAAATGAAAAAGAAATAGGATGAAGAAGGAAGAGGAAGAGAAAGAGGAAGGAGAAGAAGACAGATGAAGGAACAAGAAGAATCATTTTTAAATATACAGTTGTAATTTTGTAATAATAGGCTTCTATTCAACAACCTAAAAAATGCAGCATAAAAATGTTTGAAAACAATAATTTTTAAAAGAAAGTATCACCAATTTTTAAAAATGATTATGTAATTGTTCCTAGTACCAGAAGTTGATAGAGGATTCTAAATTAGTCCACGATTTGTAATGGGGAATAGTTATAACAAATTGATTATGATAGAGGAATTTTATCATAACTACCCATTTGCACAATTGTTACTTTTATTAGTGTCAAAATCAATTTGAAAGGTGTTTATCTTGAATTTATTAACACATAAAAGATATTGCTGGATCAATTACACACCACAAAGGTGTTTATGAAACATTGTAATAGAAAAGATAAAAGCTTAAATGAAATAGAATTGGTTATAAAAATTGTCTTTATGTACATTGTCATACAATTACCTATGCCAATACGAATAGGTGTAATTTTGTAAAAGGAATAATGAAAAATGTATGATTAAATGCAAAAAACATATTAAAA
The DNA here is from genome assembly GCF_026875155.1 of Cherax quadricarinatus. Lineage (NCBI taxonomy): Eukaryota > Metazoa > Arthropoda > Malacostraca > Decapoda > Parastacidae > Cherax > Cherax quadricarinatus. The sequence continues at coordinate 20,814,738 of NC_069485.1, forward strand.
GTTATTGTATAAATGAGTTAATTAATGTATTTTTAATAAATTTTATTATAAAAATAAAACAAAAATTCTAGTAAAGTTTGAAGTTATTCTAATAGATAAAAGTATTTATATTGAAAATGCTTCTGTAAATGTATTATTATTATTTTTTTCGAATAATGGTTGTAGAATTTCGCTGCTTCTTGTTAACTTGGTTAGAATTCGCATTCAAACATACTATATTGAAAATCTATTTATTTCAACTTTATTACCGGTGGATTTCTACTTTCTGTTTTTTAGGATTGTGCCTTTTTATGTGCTTCTGATTGATATAGGGGTCAAGCTATTAGCAATGTTGATAGTTAGGTATTTCAGTTTCTAAAACCCATTTAACATCGTTATTTGCTGGGTCATGTCCGCCTTTACAATAAATAACACTAATTTTGATGGATTCTTTATTTATATTCTTAATAGTAAATTTGGATTGGTACAGGAACCGTTTTTTGTTCCAGAGAGATCATATAAAAATACTTATCACTCGTACTATAAAATGGGTTCCATTTATACATTTTTCTTCAAGGGAAGTTTGTTTATATACCGTCATTTAATTGGAAATTATTGGAAGGGTTAAAAAAGCTGATACCTGTCTTTTATGATCTTCAGTTTTATTTCTGAAGATGAAAATAGTGAAAAAAATGTGAATCAAAAATCGATAAAATACTTACATAATCAGCATGCATGGAGGTTTACTAATGGAGAAAAATATTTTAAAGGTGATATATGTATGGGAAATAAATTAAACTTTATTAATATTATTGGACAATGTTCTTTTTTAAACTTTTTTGGGGGTGTTTTTTATCTTATGTGGTACTAATGTATTAAATTATTTATAGATAATGATAAGTATTTAATCCAAGATTATATCATTTGTCCAGAATTACAAAGTGTAATTTCTATAAATTTGGACCCTCAGGGATACTCGAGATTTATTAGGTTATATGTTGTATATTAGACTCAAAATATGTTAAATGTAAAATATTCACTGTTATCTTGGTTTTGGGGCTTGTCTTGCTTGATACTATTTACTGATATTCAGATTGTTTGGCAATAATAACTATCCTAATCAGTCCTGGTCAAAGGCATTTCATACCTCACATCGCCGCGGTTTCAGGGTAAATTAAAGCTTTAAATTCCACAATGAAGAAGGGTATTCAATTCTTAATATTGGTGTTTATTTTTTTTGGATAGATTAGGTCATAGTTTGATGCATATAATTTTTAAAGTGACTTCTTATGGTTACACATTAGGATGTAAAGAAATTAGAGAAAAAATATTACAGTTTGTGATAATGAAAATTAATTTGTGTTTTAAAATATAGAAAATTGGTTGTTACAACAGTATAGGTTTAAGAATTATATAATATGTTTAACTAATGAATTGATAATTTCAGGAGACTATTTAAATATTAATTAAATATATCTGTAGATAAAACGTGGTAATGTGATCTAATTGTATCAATTTAATTTATTTTTAATATTAAATAGTATTTTAATATTTTTTTTAAGTTTTTTCAGTTTTGTTCGCATCTGATTTTGTATTATAATAATATGTTTCTATTAATATCTACTGACCAGATGTTTCTAATAATTACTTTTTATTATATATATTGATATTTTTATATTGAGAGTTATATTTATATATATATATAATTATATATAATATATTTATATATTGAATTTATATATTAATATTATATATATAGATATTAAAAATATATTATATTTATACACTTATGATTGTATTATTCTATAAAAATTAAAAGAAAAACTATTTTTTATTTTTATATTATGAATTTTCTTTAGTAAATATTTAATATCTTTAGTAAAGTAAAAATATTTGAAAACAATTGTTCTTTTATAAGGTTCAGGGGCATTGGGATACATCTTTCTTTTGGTTGTTTACTATGAATTAAGTTCAGTTCTCATCATTATCTTCTAAAAGTGAAACATTCAGAAATCTTCTATCCAAGAAATGTTTCAAATTTTTTTTTTAATTCATATTAAATATATCCTAAACTATTATTATCTGTATACTTCATTTATGTATTTTTACCTGTTTGGTGATAAATTATATTTATCATGTTGATATTATTTTAATTCTTAATATCGATAAAGAAAGAAGATGTGGTTGAATAAATTTGTCATTGACTATGGGTTTTTTATAACTTAATTAGGAGGTAAATGACCTTTAAATTGCAAAAATTATTTTATAAGAGCATCCTTGATATCTAAGAGAATTTTTTACTAAACAGTATTTATAAATTTTTATTAAACTGTGTAACCGCGTTAAGTCTCATGTAAATAACTAGTATACTGGTTTTTTACTAAATTTAAGATTATTTTTGTCTATAATGTTCCCAATTTCTATAAATAATTATATTACCAATATGTTGGTAAATATTTACATAAAAATCAAACAGGAACAGATATAATAAAATTACTCTCACTATATAAAATGTAAAACAGTGAATAAATAATAATTTTCTATATTATGATTTTAAATCCTATTGAATAATTTAAAATATCCATAAAATATTTGACATTAATTTTTTTAATAGCACTGATACATTAAAGAGAATTCATTTTTTTAATATTCTTCTAAACCTTTCAGTATAGTAAGACTCCAATATTATAAAGAACCTAGATCACTTAGAAAAATAACAAATAATTAAAATAAATTGATTTTATAAATTAAGACATGAGATCAGATGTTATAGAAAAAAATAAAGACGCCAGAGAATAAAATTAGAATATCTCTATTTAGAAAATGATATTATTTCTTCTATATCTTTTATTTCATTTTTTTGAAATTGAAGGGATATACACGACAAATGTGCGCTTTTTTGATTGTTTCATGAATGCGAGTTTTGTGAAGTAGTATGTGTGTGTTAACCTGAGAAAGCTTATCTTTTGTTGTTGGGTTCTAGTAAAAAATAAAGGATCAATAACTCTGGTCCATATAGAAAAATATTTATTGTAAATAATCTGAAGTTACTAACTGACTCTAGCAATTCATCTTTTAAATTAGAATCTACCATTCATTATGGATTAATATCTGTAATTCATTTGCGGCTATATTTTTTAGAGTTTCATAAAGATCAGTTATTATATAATATTTCAGAGGAGTTGTATTTCGCTGTTGTTAATGTTACGAGATTGATTCTGGAAAAATAATACTTTAATAAATGATAAAATCTGAATTTTCTGTTGAAAATTTATTTAAAATTGGGTTTTTTTCAATATTATTATATATAGACTCAATGTATTTTCTAATTCATTTCCATTTTTATATCAGCCTATTATCTATTAATACTTACATAAATTCAATAGGGATTGTATATTAAAATAACGAAAATATCAATATTATTGTTGATGAAATAATCGATAACATTATTAAGGTTAATTCTGAGATTCTAGATCATAATTTGTGATCTTATCACGAGAATTAAAAGGTCTTGCGAAGATAACTATTGTGCACCAATTTTTCTTATTAAAATAAGAATTTTCTAACTCTGATTGTAAGTATTTCTTTGAAAATACTTGAGAAGCAGGAGATTTATTGTAGGTCCTCTAGGATATAGCTTCTCTCAATTTCAAGAATATAGTTTAATTGTAATCATATGTTTTAATCATAGAAACAATATTATTAGTGTTCTAAATATATTTTTTATTTAATTTTTCGTGACATTGTTTACGATAATCATCAGTTTAAGTTTTATTATGGTAATATTTTGAGGATTTCTATAAAAATATCAGGATTAATTTATAAAAACAGCTTCTTCAAGCATTTCTTGAGTAATAAGTTTTTCACAATATTCCTATTATCTACTTATTTTAATTAAAGTGAACTTATGGATTTTGGATTTGCAATTCTCTATGATTTCATTAGGAGATTAAATTGGATGAGAAGTAAAATTTTCACAGGTAGAGGAGTAATATCATTTAAATTAATGTACTTACTTACTGACCAAAAAGAATGTTTGTAAAATGAGCGATGTATAAGATTCGCACATTTTTGATTGAGGATTTAATATTTATGAAATTATCGAACCGTTAACTATTTTTAAATTAAAATTGTTGTAATTTTAAGATTCCATGTCAGTGGAGAGGAATCTATTAAATTTAATTAGTTCAGAATGAAATTGGAAATTACATCTGTTTTTTATTTTGCAGACGAAGCATCTGGCATCCTCGTTATATTTTTTACAGTTCACTTGTTCATTTTTTGGTTTCCAACGAGCAGAAGGTCTTAAAACAATTGTTTTTAATGTAGTAAATTGATACCACAATAATTTTCTTTCAATTTCATATTTTTATTATCTTTTTTCAACATGATTAGTAGTGTTTCAAATTGTAAAATTTGAGATGGAGGTATAGTAAAGATGCATTAGGAAAATCGTACTACTTGACGAAACTTATATTACATGCTTATATTTTTCATAAATGCCTTAAATACAAGTTATTCTTGGTTATTTATTAAAAGTTGGACCTTATCACAAGTAGATTTAACATATGAGTAACATAACATGTTACAACCTAAGTTGGTAATCTTTAATTTAAAGTATAAGGATGTTCGTTTAAAATTGGATTTTTGGGATATTAGTTGGATTATCTTTGCTAGGAATTTTCTTTTATTAATTATATTTTTAAAAATATTTACTTTTAGATCATTTCTGTAAATGTTCAACATGTTTTTTCTTTATTTTTTCGATGTATTAAATAAAAAGCATCAAATAATCATATACATCAGTTGTTAAAAATTCAAATTTTTTTTATTTTATAAAGTATAAAAAATAAACAAAGTAATATTAATTTTTTATTATGACACAATTACTGAGGTAAATTATATCATTCAGTCATCCTAAAAGTTTCAGAACATCACCAACTATAAACAACTTTATTAATTGCTTACCAAGTGGGAATCACAAAACAATTTCTTACAAACGTTGAAATGAGCTTCATATACCATCAACTTTTTTAACATATCCATTCATGATTATTGCATAGATTTTAAGAAGTATATTATAATATTTCATATAATACAAATATTTCAATAATCCTAAAAATATGGCATATTATTAGAATATAGGTGAAGTTACAGAAGTAATTCTTATGAAGTTACTTTTTAAATATTGCTTTATATTAGGGAAAAACTGTGAACATTCTAATATTTATGTAAATGTTTAAAAGAATAATTGAAAAATGAAAATACATTAGCGATAATTTGTAGTATTACTTTGTTTCATTAAATTAAAAAATGTTCTCTTTGAATTTCTTTCTACAACCTTGATGAACTTCCAATATTTATTCATTAAATAATATTGATTTTTTATAACAACACCAATAGATGAAAAAAAATGTCAAAATTAGTGGATATTTAAAAAATTAAACAATACTAATTGTTTCATATCATTACAATGTTATTCAGTTTTTTATACCTTTTCCAGGATTTATATTTTACATTTTATTGTCGTATTAGATAAAATTACATTATATGACTTGAAAATACAAAATAATACATTCTCTAATTATCTAATTCATAAATTTCAATAGCTATAAATTATTCAATTATAGATCAATCTTTTGTTGTTAACATTAGTTATATTGAAGTTTTTCTGCCAGTTGACTTGTAAACATTCTATAACAAGTACAAGAGATTTCATCTTTCATTACAATTAGGTAAGGGTATATGTTTCAGGAATTATACTCAAGTAAACTATAAATTTTGAGTAGAATATACAAATTCTTTAGAAAAGTATTTAGAATAATTATGAATAACTTAGAATGCCTTTCTTTGTTTTCTTGTTCAGTAATAACTGGGAGACCAGAATACATTATTTCAATTTCATAATCTGTCAATGTTATGTTAAAATATAAGTTAATATTTTAATCCTTCTATCGATTCATTACTGTATGAAGTTGCAACACTCAGCGAGTCATTTATGTTGATGCAGCAAGCAATTTCTCATATCTCCCTTATTTTCCATGGTTGTAGTTTCAGGAAACAAGACCACGTCCAATTAAAACATACCATCACGATAATGGATTCAAAAATGGTTTGAGAAAAAATAATAATATTAAGTAAATTTCTAAAAAATAATAAATGACCAATCTTAAAAAAAGACCTTAGGCTTCAATTATATCCAGTTTGATCCAAAACCTATTACAACTACGTTTGTGTATCAGTGTAAACAATTATCCTTACTTACAATTGGATAAGCTATTTTTCAAAATTAATTGTGACTATTCGGTCTCCAACTTTAACTTAAAATTACTTTGACATTATTTTGTTGAATATTTTATTTTTCCTCTATAGTAAGCATCTATAACTCCAACTATATATCAGTTGGATTAATGTAGGGTATGACTTGGAACCGAGAAGCATTTCTACCATAACATGATTTGGTAAGAATTATAGATCAGTATTACACAAGACTCTATTACCAATAGGGAAGTAAACATAAATTTTGAGCACTATAAAAATTCTAATTCAAGACTGCTTGTTCTGATCTTTTAGTAGGTATTTTTGCAAATTGAAAGTTTTTTAACTTTTAGTATAGGTTCATATTAAGTTAATTTGAAAAAAGACTAAGAATATTATTAATACTTGCTCAAATAAATAAAAAAATAATTTTTTAAATTAATACAGTATTATTAACAACTTAAATAACAAGAGGAAATATTTACTCTTCTTATGTTTGCTGGATAATATTTAAATTCAGTTGTCTGTTGAAACTGATTGCCAGCTACATATTCTCTCTTATATATATATACGTTGAGTTTTCTCATTATAGACTCACATTTTTATGTAAACACAAAATATATTAATATATGTATGAATAATAAAAGTGAACACTGTCTACACTATAAGAAGACATTTGTTTAAAAGATAAGTTTATAAACAACTTGTTTTGAATACAATTAAAAAAAACATTATATAATAATTTAAAATAATTTGATTTATTATACAAATGTTTATTTGTTGGTTAATATAAGAATTTTTTGTTTATATTGCTGTTTATTTTCTTTAATATTAATTTTAATATTTGCTAGGACTAAAAACTAAATTTGTATTTGTTATTTTGTCATATTTATTTTTTATTTAATACATTCACAACTTTATGTCGAAATAATGTAATTGATTGCAGTCTTGTTAAAAAGTATACTATAAACTTTTAATCTTTTTCATTTTCTCATACCACATTTAATATGAGGGAAGTCTTGATCTATACATAAAATTTCATTAATGTCTACATCTTTGCTCTGGTAATGTATATTATTACTTTTCAAAGTGTAAGGTACTTAAAAAATATTATTACCCTTTGACTGTTTTACGAGTTTTTAATACGTCTTTAGAGCCAATGTTTCTGACGTAATTTATCGCACATAATTTAGCGGCATTCAATCGCGGGCACAAAGGGCATGGTTTGGATACACGGGAGAGATTGGTCTCAGGGGTCGGTGCTGCACCCTGTTGGAAAAATAAACGGGGACCTAGCGGTGATTGTGGGAACGCATGTTGTCGTCCATTATCACATGCCTCTTGGTAAGAAGTTCCTATCCTGGCGGATGGAGTCTTTTGTTCCCAAAGTGATAGCTCTAACAGCGATGAAAATGCAGGGTTTTCATGAGAGGGTTACCGAAAAAGTGCCAAGGAATATAGTTAATTAGTGACGAAAACCCTGATGACCCACAACCTTCGACCTCTGGTTGCTGTTGCCGGCTGTTCACATTCACCTTCGCCTGTACCAGGATGAAAGAGGAAACTATTTGGTCGTGTACAACACCCTGATGATAGCAGTGATAGTGATAGTGATAGTGATAGTGATTTCAAGGTCATTGAAAGCAGTTCTAGTGACAGTGAGAGTGAATATTCCCCAGTGAAGCGCCAGTATGTACGACGTAGCATGCGGTCTGGTAGTGTTTCATATTTTGTTCCAAGGGAAGGAGAAACTCTGGGAGCACATCCCGGGGCCCCACCCACGCCTGATAGTGAAGATGACGATATTGTAACGAGGGGTATGAATGGTGACAGTGAGGGAGGAGGCAGTGGTGTGATAGTGAGGGTGGCACGGCCCATGTGGCCCCATCACCGGGCCACGCTATAGCCACGCGGCTGACTCAGCAGAACAAACCAGCCTCACCCTACCCCACACTCCCACAACCTGCCCCCCAAACAACCTGACAGCCACAACCACGGTACAATATCCAGACCCCACCAGCAGACCGCATCTGGGATTGGCAGGACGGTGACGAGTTTGTTCCCAGTCCCATGATTTTGATGAAACAAAAGTGGGAATAAAGCCATCTTGTCCACGGGGAAACAATGCCAGGAACGGGGACTGCTTTGATTTATTCTTCGATGAACCCTGATGGACATCATTGTCAGGGGAAAACCAACATACTGTGAATACACCATGGCAAATACAATTCTCTCACCAAAATCACGGCTACACAAGTGGAAGGAGAAAAACTGTGGAAAGGATGTACCTGTTTTTTGCCACAATAATGCTTATGCCACATGTGTATAAGCACACTGTCACCACATATGGAAAAACAGTTTCGCCTGATTTCAACTCCAGGTTTTAGTGACATTATAGGTGTCAATCGTTTCCTGATACTGTTGCGTATGTTACACTTTTCAGACAAAACCAGGCCTGACAGAAGCGACAGGTTAATAAGATAAGAAATGTGTTAGTACCTGAAACAAAAGTGCTGCATGTATTTTATCCCTTCAGGAAGCTTGTTATTGAGAGTCCTTGATTTTATTCAAAGGAAGACTCTCATTCAAGCAATATATCCCAAAGCAAGAGGAAACGCTTTGGTATAAGCTATTTGTACTGTGTGATTGCAGAAGTGGTCTTGTTTTAGATATTATTGTGTACACTGGCAGTAATACTTTGAGAGATACCATGAAGTTATTGGGTATCTCTGGTGATGTGGTTCGAACAATGATGGAACCTATCTTGGAAAGGGGCATATGTTATTTACTGATAACTGGTACAAAAAGCCCCTTACTCAGTGATTTCTTGCGAGTGAACTTGAAGGACGTGTGTGGCACAGTGCGTGGTAATCGCAAAACATATCCCAAGGTTCGACGCTGGCACTCGCAGAGGTGAGGTGCAAGCCTTTGCTGCCATGACATCATGGCATTTCGGTGGCATGACAAACGTGATGTACATTGTTGACATCATTTTCACACAAACGAAATGGTACCCAGTGGCAGGGACAACAGGAGCCCAAATGAACCATTCAAAAGCCTGCAGCTGTCATGGACTACAACCTCAATATGCGCTTAGTGGACAAATGTGACATGCAGATTGGGTTTGCAGACTGTGTACGCAAGAGTTATAAAGTGGTATATCAAACTTTTTTTTCCATCTTGTTGATATCTCTATGTAAATGTTATAAACATATACAAGTTGAAGGCCCAACAAAACACCAAAATATGGTGAATTTTGCCTGTCAGAAATCAGCCCAAATAATTGCAAAGTACAAAGGAGCAACTCCTGCAATAGACCAGCGCCCACAGACGTCATCTCGTTTGAGGCCTGGTGATCACTCCCCTATACAACTGCCTCCTACTACTGCCAAGAAAAATGCTCAAAAGAGGTGTTATGTATGTATGCATACCACAAAAACGCCCACAAACACGCAGAGACACTCGTTTTATGTGTGAGGAGTGTGGAAGTCCCCCCTCTGCATATACCCATGTTTCAAAGAGTTCCACAAGCTGCAGCAGTTGTAGGAACGTGCTTAGTGACTTTTACATATGTTATATATTATGGAACAATAGTAATAAACTTTTTTTGTTGTTTTGTTTGTTTGTAAACAAAGTGTATACACAAACTAATAGTGATAAAGTTTGTTCTGTTATTGTGTTGTAAATAATGAGTGTATATTTGAAAAAATGCACCTTACATTGGTCTCACAGGCCACATAAGTTTTCCTGGAAAAGAAAAATATTGAAAAATGCAAGAAACCTTTGAATTAGAGTAAATAAAAGAATAGGAGGGGGCGGCAGTCGCCGCTGTTGCCATACGCACGTCGATTTCTGCCAAACTTTGCGGCTCTATATCTCGGTAAGTACTGATGGCAAAAATTTTTTTTTTTGGGTTAAAACACTAGTAAAAATATTCTAACATTTTTTATAAGAAAAAATAATTTTTTTTTTTCGAATTTTTTGGCGACATAGAATGACAGTTTCAGAGAGGGCCCTGAAACAGTCAAAGGGTTAATTTTAATTTTCAACTAAAATTCCATGGTACTATGTATTTTTAGGTATAAACACATTTGTTTGATTATTTACCCCAAATTTTTGGTTATTTTCTAGTTTTTAAATGACATTTTTGAAAAAAAATTATAAATATTATTAGATTCTGCCACATTTAAAAAAAAAAAATAATTTTGTAGATTTTATATAACACCTTTTTTTTTTTTTATAAAAAAAAAGCTTTTCTGATTTTTTATATGTTTTTTCAATTAAGTCATCAAGATAATAACTCAAGTAGTGTATACCGTAAATACTTTATCCCCTGGGCCTAATTTAAAAATTTATCTTAAAAATATTTTACAGATAAACATCTCATCTTCTTTTAATTTTCCCACCATTATCTTTTCAAAGATGTAATCATATTTTTAGGTAGGGAAAAATACTACTACACTACGGTAACTATTTTGGGAAAAAATCTGAAGAAAAACAATATTTTAGTATTTGTCTAAAAAAAAAATAATAAATTTAAATATGGGAAGATATTAGTTGTCAATCCCAAAATTTTAAAAATAATGATAATAATTTAAAAATTGATAAAAATATAAAAAATAAATAATTAAACCCTAAATTAAAAATCTAAAAATTGTAGTAAAAAAAATCAACAAGACTCAATTACAGAAGAATATATGAAATCCCAACAATTAATGTCAATTCCTACCAATACTTCTCGGTCATTACTTTAAAATATTAAAAATTATTTTAATGAAAATTTTTTAAATTTTAAATAATATTTGTTAAACTTTATTTTATTTTCAGTTTGAAGTAAAAAATATTATTTTTAAATGAAACTACTTCTGTGGGGACAACATTTACAACATTTAATAAAATCAAAATTATTTTCATAAAAAGAAAACCCTGAAATAGATCTAGTTTTAAAACCTATAATCTCATTTTCCATATTTTTATTACAACCAATACTTTATTTATTGTTTTTCATATAGTAACTAAAAAATACGATTCTTCCCAAAATTTATAAAAACATCTTTTATATTGAAATTAAATTATATTTATTTTAATGGTCATTTCTGAAAAATAGGAATCCAAACACATTGAAAATTAAAATTAGCTAAAAAAATCATTCTTTAAAACAATATTTAAAAGAATTTCCTCATCTTTAAAATTTTATTCTTATATTTAAAATTTTTTGTTTATTACCAATTTTACAAATCAAAGGCCCAGATCCATTTTATTTCCAATCCATATAAAGCAATGAATTATTAGAAATTTCATTTAAATGATATCTAGTTCTTTTTTGCTCAATTAATGTTTGTTTGTATTTTGATTCTAATTTCTAAAAAAAAAAAAAATAATAAATTGAAAAAAATCATTTAATAATTTTTCGTATTTTTCCCCTGGATTTAAATTTTTTTTTTTTTTATAATGGGTGAAACCTACAGAATAATTTGGGGAGGAAAAATTTTTTATTTTAAAATTTAATGCAAAAAACAAATTTGTTTTTATACTCTTTCAATTCGATTAAATATTTTTTTTTAATTTATTTTTTTTCACTTAAAAAATGAAAAACCCTTTTTAAACCCCTTTTGGGGGTTTTTTGGTCGACTAGTCGCTTATGATAGGGGTTTTTAAAGTACTATACCAAAAATTCTAACGGCCTAAAAATTAGTGGAGAAAGTGGTAGGCCTTCATATGAAAGAATGGGGTCTTTTGGGCAGTGTGCGGGTTAAAAAAATCCTCAGCCCAGTGATAAGAGAAAAAAAAACTGACCTTTTTTTTTTGGAAAAAATTCAGGACTTTGCAGTGTATTTTTTTCATATGGTATTTATTGCTGTATTTTATTTTTTCTTGTTCATTTTTAGAAGGGAAGAAAATTACAAAAAATTTGAGATGATTTTGACGGGTTTTTTAATAAAAAGGGCCCTTTGAAATTGAGCTCAAAGTAGCAGAAATTTTCATTTTTACCAAAAACTTCAAAAGTAAAAAATCGTGCCAAGCGTGTAATACCGCAAGGGTGAGTTATATTTTTTCACAAGTGCAAATAATATTTATACCTTTTTCTTTACATAAGCAGTAGTCTGCATAACATTAAATTTTTATTTTTTGTGAGAAAAAAAATTAAAAAGGGACAGCAAAGAATATAAAAAGGGGCCCTTGGACGTGACAAAGATAGAGGAAAAAATGTCATTTTAGTGCGAGTAGTATTTTTGTTTTTTCTGGACCCTATTGGGAAATGCATCTTTGAAATTTGTGTAAATTGGAAAAAATTGCAAATTCTGCCCCTGTATGGATAGTTAAATTTATAAAGGGTTTTGGTTTTTTTTGTTGCACCATTCGATAGAAAAATGGAGTTCTGCAAAATATTCTGTTTTTTGTGTAGTACGTAAAAAATTGGCGAAAATGGGGGCTCAAAGTGGGCAAAATCGCGGATGCGAAAACATCGCCGGCCCACTACTTTGCGGAGCAAAATTTTTATGTTTTTATAAAATTTCAAATTTTTGGGTGTCTTTATGATTGGGAAAAGATTCTTATCTTTTCATAAGAGAAATAATTTTTTTTTTTTAAATGGGCCGCCCTGAGAAGGGATTGGGAGGGGCTGTCGACCTCAAAGGTTAAATGGTATAATAATCAATAAAAAAAAAATTTAAAATTTTATATTATGAAATTATCTTTAAATTTTTTGATAAAATATCTCATTAAATGAAAAAAATTTGACAGTTATATAATGTAAATTTTGATGATGTTAAATTAAAAATGAGGTTGTTTATACAAATTTCCTACAATAGTAAAAATTTTACTTTTTATGTATTTCAATTTTGTGACAAAACATATGAAACTTTACTCCAATGGACATTCGATCTTAATGATCTTTAAGTTGGGGGAAAAATGATTAATAATGCTCATTGTTCAAATGTTAATTTTTCTGGATGAAAACAAATTTTATTTCAGCCTTAAAAAAAGGCAGAGTTATTTTATAAAAATACAACTTTATTTTTAATTTTTAATAAGTAAAATGAAATTTTCCCCGTTAGTTTTAAATAAATCTAAAATTTTAAAAAGGAAAAAAAAAAAAAAGGTTTCCCTTATAAAAGGTACATAAATATTAAATCTCACAAACATCACGAGAAAAAGCATCTCATTATTTTTTTATTAATAAATTTTCGACCCATAATTAGAATTAAAAGTTTGTTAGAGTTTTGTAACAAGGATGTTTTTTCAACTTTCTTTCTTTTTTCACAATAAATATAAATTTTTGATTCTATCATTCAAGAATCCCTTGACATTTATCAAATTTTTGAATATTATACCTTTACAAAGTTTCAACAATTTATTGTTTTTTAAATGGTGATTTTTATTTTTTAAATTAAAAGTAGACCCAAAATAAAATTTTAGGTGCTTGTAGAAATCTCTGAAAAAGGTTCGAAAAGGCATAATTTTTTATTTAAAAATGTTTTTCCAAATTTAAACATACTTTTTGCAAAAAAGGAAAGATCTTTCATTTTTGATTTGACAAAAAGTTTTTTTCTTAATTCAATTTTAAAAAAACCTTTTAAGAGGATTCTGATATTTTTGAAAAAAAATTTAAAATTATTTTATATTTATATATAAATTGTTACAACAAAAAAATATTTAATGACAAAAAAAGAAAAAAAAAAATAAAAAAAAATATAAAAATTACTTCAGGATTTGATATAGCTGATTCTTTAGGGAAAAAAAAATTCAAAAAAATTGTATTAAAACCAACGGGATCTCTCTGACATGTAAAAAATTTAAAAAACAAAAAACAAATTTTTTATCAAATGTATGACTTACAAATAATGATAATAATATATTATTTAAAAATTTTAGCCTTTTACATTTTCCTAGTAAAAATTATCAACAAAAAAACCTTTTTAAAACCCCGCAATTATATAGTACAAATAAATCTATATTAAAACTCTATTAAATTTAATTAAAACTTAAAAAATTTAAACGAAAATTTTATAAAATTAATATATTAGATACACCTTTTGTCCTTTGTAAATTGGGGAAAAAATTAAATTAAAATGATTAGTTTCCCTTTTTTTAAACGAGACATTTCTCTTTTTTTCAAAATTTACGAGAAAGGAGTAAAAAAATTTAATAGTTTGGAAGGGTAATTTATGGGTAGAATATTGGGGAGGACAGAATTATTCTTTTAGTACTCTCCCCCCTCCCCCTTTTAAAGCATGTCAGGTTGGAAAATTGTGTGATAAATATACAAATGGAAACCTTGATAATCCTTATTTTTGTACAAATAAGGAGATTTAAAATTTATTTTTTTAGGTAAATTTGTAGTCTTATAAATTTCATAATCTTTTTTGTAAATTTGAAATTTCCCAAAACAAATTATGGGCCCATTCTTCTTCAAATGACTGTCCTTTCAATGAATCTTTAAACCTTTAACAGAAGAGGTAAAAAATTTCCGGAAAAATGCTTTTGAATCACGTCTTTTGAAGATTTAAACGTTTTTTACTAGCAACCAAAAATTGAACATCATTAGTGAAAATTTACTTCTTTTGTATCACGTCTTACTACTGTTTACCCCCTAAAGCGGGAACTAATTTTTTTTAATTTATTTTTAAAAATCAAAATAATTTTTTTTATATTTAAAAAAATATTTTTTTTTATCACTTGCTATGTTTTTAATATGAATATTTTAAAAAATATTAAATAAATTTAAAAATATTTTTTTTAAACAAATTAAAATTTAATTTTATTAAAATAATAAAATATATAAACGTTTTTTAGTTTAATTATATTTTTATTTTGATAATAAGGTTCATCATTTACTTTTCTTTATTCGATTTTATATTTCCAATTGAAAAGAATAGTTAAAAAACCTTCTTCATTAGTTCTTCCTCTTTCTCCAACAACTATTTTGAAGAACGAACTATTAACCCCCTCTTTTTCATTGAAACTCTTCCTCTTTCCCCAAAGTTGTTGAAGAACTAATTTTTGGCCTTTTTCCTATCATCATATCATCATCAGAAACACCCCCTTTCTCCTCCACTTTTTTTATGTATAAGTATCGCAGCAAAACAGTACCAGTATACCCCCACATTCCTCCCCCTTTTTTCCTTTCTTTCTGTTACTGTTAATGACATAATATGTCAGTGTCAGTAGTCATTGAAACCCGGCAACACCCCCCACTATTTATCCCCTCCTCTTCCTTTTTCTTTTCTTCTTCTCCTTCATTACTTTTGTTATGACAAAATTCATCAGTCAGCATCATTGTAACGCAGCGCCCCAGCACCACACCACCCAGCAGCCCCACACCACCGTACCAGCAGTACCATCATCATCATTTCCCCTCCTCCTTTTTTTTTTTTTTCCCCCTGTATACTGTTAATGACATAATATCATCAGCATCAGGTATTGAAACCGAAACAGCAGCAGCAGAAACCCCCCACCCATCATTCCTCCTCCTTTTTCCCCTTCATTTACTTTTTTTAAATGCTATCATCAGATAGCAGTATTGTAACAGCAGCGCATCAGCACAGCGCACCATCATTACTTTCTTCCTCCCCCTTTCCTTCTTTCCTCCATGACAAATATATCAGCTGGCAGTATTGTAACAGCGCAGGGCTCAACAAACAGCACCACAGTTATTGTTAAAATCGCACCATCCCCCATCTCTCCTCCTCCTCCTTCTTCTCCTTCATGTGCTACGTTAATGACATAATATCGCGTGTCAGTGGCCATTGTAAGAGTATCAGCAGCGCAGCACACCCCCATCAATCTCCCCCTCCTCTTTTTTTTTTCCCCTTTTGTTACTTTTTAATGACAAAATATCGTCGTGTCAGTAATTGTAACATTTTCAGCAGCAGCAGCACACCCCCTCACATCTCCCCTCCCCCCCTTTCTTCTTCCCCTTTTTATATTTTTTAAAAGACATAATATCGCGTGTCATTTCATTGTAAAGTTCAGCAGTGCGCCCCCACCTTAAACATCCCCTCCTCCTTCTTCTCTTTCTTTTTACTTTTGTTAATGATAATATATCAGCATCGCTTTTGAAACAGCAGCAGCAGCAGCAGCAGCAGCCGAGCACACCACCCATTATCATTTTTTCCTCCTCCTCCTTCTTTTTTTCTCCTCCAAGCAAATTTTATGACATAAATCATCGCATACATCATTGTAACGAGAAGGAGCCCAAAAAACAGCCCCACAGTTATTGTAACAGTTCACCCCATCACATCATCTCCCCCCTCCTCCTTTTCCCCTTCATGTGCTATGTTAAGACATAATATCGTCAGTGTCAGGGGCCTTTGTAAGAGTATCAGGTAGCCTACCCCCCATCATCCTTTCCTCCCCCTCTTCCTCCTTTTTCTTCTTCCCCCTTTATGTACTACTTTTAAGACTAATTATCGTGTCTAGTCTTTGTAACAGTATAAACGCAGCAGCACCATCACCACCACCATCATAAACCCCTCCCCTCTTTCTCCTCCTTTTCTCCTCATGTAATCTTTTAAAGAATAAATCATCACGTCAGGATTCAAGGGAACAGTATCGCAGGACCCCACTACCCCCCCCCCTCCTTTCTTTTTTCCCTTATGTACTACTGTTAAGACTAATATTGTCGATCAATTGTTGTTTTTTTACTATTTCTATTCTTTTTTCATTTCTTTCTATTTCAAAATTTTCAAAGAAAATTTCTACTATTTTTCTTAATTAGAACCTCTTTCACTTTGATTTTATAGAAAATATTTTTCTTTTTTTAATCTAAAGTATTTTTTCATACGACAATAAACCTAGAAAGATATTGTAATTAAAAGGATTACATATCCTTACATCCCTTTAATTAATATAGGGCGTCATAGTTATTTTTAATAAAATTTGAAATTTTTTTAAAAACAAACCCAAATAATTTTTGTAAGGGATGAGTATTTTTTTTGGGAAAATTATATCATTGTTTTTAAAGAATATTTTTTTGAATTAATTCTTCACTGTAAAAACACAAAAAAAATCTATCTATATATTTCCTCCCTTTTAAATTTTTTAGATTTCTTATCAATCCAAAATCTAAAACATTCTTTATTAGCTTTATTGTACCTTTTTGAAAAATTTAAAAAAATTTAAAAATTTTTTTTAATCCCTTTAATAATTTTTTTATGAGAAAATTTATTATTTTTACTCCCTTCTTTTATTTTTTTAAAAAAAAAACATTTTAAATTTTAAAACTGTTTCATTATTATTTTTATTATAATTATTTAAGTATTCACAAAATCATTTCATTATTAAAACCTAATTCTTTAGTTAAATTTTTTATTATTCTAAAAATTCACAAGTTTTTAGTCGGATATTTTTCATGATTAATTTTGAATTTGTTTAAAAAGAAATCTTGTTTAAATTTCTTTACTAATATCACCACAAATATTTGGGAAGAATTAAATTGTAAATTCCCCATAAAAGTTGTTCTAAAAAATATTCTTAAATTACGCCAAAAATTTATTTTTTTGTTTTTTCTAAATTATTCATTTAAAAAAAATTTAAAATAAGTTAAAAATGGTTTATTTGTTTTATTAAATTCCCCCCATTTATTCAAATTCTTCTATTATATGTTGCAAATCTTTTCAATATTTATTACTAATGTAGATGGTAACATTTTCTATTTTTTTATAATAAAAAATTTTTTTAAATTAATAATATTTTTTTATTAAAAAAATAAAACTTTTGTTATATTTTTTTTATTAAACTAATTAAAATTATATAAAAATTTATTACAATAATAAAAAATTAATTTTTAAATAGTTATAAGAAATTACTTAATATTTTTTATTTTTTTATTATAATGATTGTTACTACCCTTTACCTTTTAATGTTGTATATTTTGTGGCATCTCTTTCTATCCCCATCTTTACTTCTTAAACACTGAGATGTATCTTTTGTATGATTGTGGGGTTTCTTCATTTTTTTAATATTGTTGGGGATATTTTTTACCCTACTGGTTGTGGATTTCTTCACCCTCAATATATTATTTTCAACTCTTTAAATTGATGTATTTCTTTACTACCACTTTATTTGATCTTTAATCCATCACACTTTTCATTTCAAAAAAATGTTTCTTAAAATAGAACCCATTTCACATCGAAAAAAGAAAAAAGACTTTTATTGTTAAATTATTTTATTATAGTCTTTAACAAATCATTTGGATTGTAATTTTAAGGGTTCCATTCCTTTAATCCCTTTTGTTTTTTATATTTTAAAAAAATTTTATTACTTAAAAATTGAAAAAACAAAAATACGTCCCAAATAATATTATAAAAGGGAGATCAATTTTTGGGAAATTTTTAGTATTTATTTAATAAAAATTTTTTTGGTAATGACATATAAAGAAACCTTATAAAAATCACTTACTTTTTTCCCCTTTTAAATTTTTTAGTTTCTTTGTCAACCAATATTGAAAAAAACCCCCCCATTTGCAAAATTAAATTTTTTTTTTAATTTTAAAAAAATCATTGTTTAAAAATTTATTATTTTATAAACAATTTTTTTTCTTAAAATATTTGCTATTTTTTTTAAATTTTTTATTTTAAAAAAATTTTTATTTAATTCATAAATTGTCTTTTTTGATAACAAAATTCGTAAAAAAAAATTTTATTTTTAAAACCCCAATTCATTACTAAGTTTTTTACTTTTTAGTAAATTCATGATTTTTGTCGGGTATTTTTTTCGCATATATTTTTAAATATGAAAAATCCTTTTCTCTTTTGTAAATATTTTTTTAAATATATCACACCATATATAACAAAAAAAAAAATTTAAAATTTGTAAATTTTTCATAATAACTGTTTAAAATAAAACATTCTGTAATCTACACCCCAAAAAACCATTTTACTGTTGATCCAAATTTTTTTATTAAATTTTCAATAAAAGTTCTATGTGATATTATTTTTTTTAAACTACCTTCATATTATTCAAATTGTTCTATTACAGATTGAAGCAAAAACAATAAAATTACTAATGTTGATGACATTTTTCTATTTTTTATAATAAAATTTTTTTATCCTAATAATATTTTTTATTAAAAAACAAAATGAAATTTTTGTTATATTTCTTTAATTAACTAGTATTAAAATTTACCTTTTTTTTATTTTTAATTGTTATAGGATTGTAAAGCATTTAAAAAAAAGTTTTTTCTTAATAAAAAATAATGGGGTATTTTAGATAAAAATCTTTATATAAAAATAATATTTAATAAGTATATTTTCTTTATATTAATGATCAATAAAAGAATTTAAAAAAAATAGTTTTTTAAAGCATAAATAAATTTTAAAAAAGAATATTTAATCCATCAAATTAAAAAATTTTTAATTATTAAAAATAATAAAAAAAAATTTAAAAGAAAAATGAATTTAAAAAATAATTAATTAAATTTGAATTATATATTGTTTAAAATAAAAAAATGTAAAAATTAATGAAAAAATATAAAAATATTTTTAATTTGGAAAAAATTAAAAGTAAACTTGAAAATTTTTATTTATAAATCATTAATTAAACAACTGAAAAAAAAAAAATTTTGCAAAACCTCTATAGAAATAAATAAAAAAGGCTAATAAAAAAATAATAAAATTTTGAAATTTGATTTAATATCCTTTTTTTCAAATTTGGGGATTGAAATACAAGGGCCTTTAATTATTTGTATTAATCAAATTTATAAGATTTTAAAAAAAAAAAAAATTTTTAAAAAATATTGGTATTTCATTAATGTTTAGATATAAAAGATAAAACTATTGTTTATTAAATTGTATTAATTTTATCATCAACAAAGTATTAAAAATAAAAAAAAAAAAAAATAAACATTATAAAAAAAAGTTTGAGATAACTTTAAAAAATAAAAATAAAAAAGTAAAAAAAAATGTAAATGATTTTCACGTCAGCAAATTTTGCGATGCCATGCAAAAAAAAAACAATTTTAATTTTACTTTTAAACCAGTCAAAAATATTTTTGGGGGAAGGTCATTTGGTGAAATAAGTTTTGAAAAATTCCCCGTAAATTATTAAATCCCCCGGTTACCTCAAAATATAAAACATTTTAAAAAACTTTTCCTTGTCTGCGTCTTATATTTTTCTCAAATGACACTCCTTTGACAAATGGAGCTCGTTAAAAAAATTTAAACGAAAAAGTGATTTTCCGAGAATATAGAAATAAAATTTTTTAAGTTTTATTGTAATCAAAAGCATTTTTTTAAAAAATTTCTTTTTTTCAATCAAGCTTATTTATAAATAGTTCATTATCCACAAGGGGAAAACTTCTTTTAAGAAAAATTTATTCTATTAAGTCCTAAAGACGTTCAAGAGCGAAAGTTTTTTTATCAAAACAATAAAATATTTTTAATGAAATGGAATATTTAAATCCACAAGATTTGGGTTTAAAATTAACACAAAAATTTAAAATTTTTTAATTTTAAAAATTTATAAATGAAATCTTATTTTTTTAACAATCTTATTCGTCAACTAAATTAAATTACAACTTTAAAAAAATTAAAATTTTGGAGGAAATATTATGATATTAGTCCCGGAATTTTTTGCAAAGATGAAAAAAAAAAAAATTAAAAGATGTTAGGAGGACTTTATCTTCCCCAAAACACAAAATTCAATAAACAAAAGCCTATTTATAAATTTTGAATTTCTACAGATAATTTTCAGGTTTAATGATTTTAGAAAAAAAGAAAGAAATCCTGAATATTTTTAAATTTATTTTAAAATATTTTTCACATTACAATTTAAATTTAATTACAGTTTTGTAATAATAATATTAATTAAAAATATGTAATTCCCACTATATTGGAATTGGGGGGCAAGTTTAAGCTGTGTCTTTCATTACTTTTAGGAAAGAAGAAACGGAAATAATAAAAAAAAAAAGAAAAAAAAATATTTTAAAACATAATTTATTCATATGAAAAATCTCCATTAGAACGTTTAATAAAGTGTTAATTATAAAAAAAAAATTAAGAAATCTAAAATCTCACCTAAAATTATTGATCAATTAACATTGACACAGCAAAGACGAAACTTCATCAAAACAATTCATTGAAAAAAGTAATTTGATCATTTATAGAACTTTTTTTAAAATTTTTCACCATCATTTTTTAAATTTATACTCATCTATAAAAATTTAAAATTTATGAAAAAAGGAAAAATTTGGAGAAATAATAAATTTTAAAAATAATAATAATAATGCTTGTTTTTTTAATTGTGGGAAAAAAAATCTTATTTCAAAAATTAAATTTCCCAAATTTAAGTCAATTGCAATGTATTAAAAGAAAAAATCCTTTCTGTCAGAATGTTTAAAAAAAATTAAAAAATAAAAAAAATGACTGGCTTATAATTTTTTAAAACGCTTTTTTCCAATTTTCAGTTTAAATTTAAAACAAAAGATAATAAAAATAACAATTATTTTTCCTATTAACATTTTAAGTTATGGCTTTGACATTATAAATACTCAAAATTTTAAAATTTCATTCTTTCTTTTTATTTTCCCGATACAAAAAGGGGGTTCATTTGCATTCATTTACAATATTTAATTATTTAGTTTATTGATAAAAAAACTTATTATCTTCCTGTTAATCCCATTAAATTGCAACATTTCGGTGTTACTTGTATATAAAATTTTTAAAAGTCCCCTACACTATAAAGGAATCATTTCCCCCCTCAATTCCTTCCATACAAAGTGTGTCAAAATTGTTAAAATCTGTTTTGGGAAAATTTTCTCCTCAAATTTAAAACCTTTATTCTTAAAACTTATTTAAACCATTCCATTATTTTTAATAGATTTATCTAAAAACTATTTTTAAACAACAATATATAAAATTTAAGCCTTTTAGGGTTTTCGTCGTACTAGTACGTCTTCGCTAGGGGTTTTTTACACTATATATAAATTCTAGCGGCCTCAAAGTAGTGGGAGAAAGCTGGTAGGCCTTCATTGAAAGAATTGTTTTGGTCATTGTGCCAGTCTAAAAAAAATCCCGCAGCAACAGGGATAAGAGAAAAAAAAAAAATTTGACCATTTTTTTGGGAATAAATCAGCGACTTGCTGTATTTTGTTGGGATTTTTTGTTGTATTCTAGTTTTTTTTGGTCTCATTTTTAGAATGGAAACATATTACAGAAAATTTAGTGATTTTGGCTGGTTTTACAATGAAAAGGGGCCTTGAAATTGAGCTCAAAGTAGCGAAATGTTCGATTTTTTTCCCAACTTCAAAAGTAAACAAACGTGCAAGCGGCAATACCGTCAAAAGGTGATTAATATTCCCTTTTCCCAAATCAAATAAAATTTATAATTTTCTACACTAACTTGTTGCATAACAGTAAATCTTTATTTTTTGTGGAATAAAAAATTTTAAAGTGGACAGCAAAAAATAAGAGGGGCCCTTTAGGGCGGGACAATGACTAGAGGAAAAGTCATTTTAGTGCCAGGGAAAGCTTTCTTGTTTTTGGACCCATTCGGAAATTGGATTTTTTTAAATTGTGTGAAATTGGCAAAATTTTCTAAATTCTGCCCCTGTATGGTAGTTGAATTTCATAAAAAGGGGGGTTTTGCACCCATTCGATAGAAAAAATGGAGTTCTAGAGAAATATTCATGTTTTTTTGTCGATAGTACAGCGAAATTGGCCGAAAATTGCGGGGCTCAAAGTGGGCAAAATCGCCGATGAGTAAAACATCGCCGAGACCGCTAACTTTGCAAGAGCATAATTTGGTAAGTTTTCTCCCATCAAATTTCAAACTTTTGGTGTCTTCCCCCCTCTTATGATCGGGAAAAGATTTCTCTATCTTTTCATGAGCTCCCCACACATTTTTTTTTTTAAATTGGCCGACCCTGAGAACCGAGTTTTCGGAGAGGCCTGTCGACCCTCAAAGGGTTAAAGAAGGATATACAATAGATGAAGCTTCACCGTTAATACTAAAATATTCTCAAATTTTATTTTCCACCATTTAACCTATTTAAATCTTTTGATTTTCAGATTATCAATGATAATGAAATCAGATCCAACGGATAAAGTTATGACAGCTAATGCAAGAAAAATGTTGATAATGTTAGTAAGAATTCATGGAGAAACGGAAGAAGATGGAGGACCTATACATAGAGTCAATTGTATTAGTAATATATGGGATCCACCAGTTAAACTTCCATTGAAGAGAAATATCTATATGGAAGTTTGCAAAGCCTTCATGCGTGATCCATTTAACCCTTTGACTGTCGAAGGGCCCAATCCTGAAGTGTCTCCTGGTGTCACAAAATATTCGAAAAAAAAAATTATTTTTTCTTATGAAAATGTTAACATTATTTTTCTGATTGTTTTAGTCCCAAAAATTTTTTTCTTCCCATCAGTTACTGTTACCCGAGATTAGAGGCATGAAGTAAGTTTGCAGAAAATGAGCCGCGTATTGGCACAGCGGCGACTGCCGCTCACCCGGTAAACTTTAGTTTACTTGTTATTTTTTTGAGGGGGGGTTTGTTGTTTTTCACTATTTTATTTGTCACATAACTTATGTGGCCTGTGAGACCAAAGTAAGGTGGCAATGTACATATATACACTCGTTGTATACACACACAATAAGCCACACAAACATAAATTATCATTATATTGTTTACAAAACTTGTTTACAAAAACAAAACAATACAAAAAAATTGTTTATTACTATTTGTTCTATTATATATATACAATATTACAGTCACTGAACATTACTCCTAGAAGTTCTGCAGCTTGTGGAACTCTGTGAGAACATGGTGTCATACACGTGCGGTGTTTTACACTCTTACACATAAAACATGGTGTCATACACAGTGGTGTTTTACACTCTCACACATAAAACATGGTGTCCTACAACAGTGGTGTTTTACACTCTCACACATAAAACATGGTGTCATACACAGTGGTTGTTTTACACTCCTCAACACATAAAACATGGTGTATACACAGTGGTGTTTTACACTCTCACACATAACACATGGTGTATACACTGTGGTGTTTTACACTCTCACATAAATACAGAGTGGGGGCTGTCATACACAGTGGTGTTTTATGACACTCTCACACATAAACATTGTGTAATACACAGTGGTGTTTTACACTCCTCACACATTAAAACATGGTGTTCATACACAATGTAGTGTTTTTACACTCTACACATAAAATCAGTGGTGTGTGCATTTTTGTTGATTTTTTTTTATGTGCAAAGTACAAAAAAAAACTGTCTGGAGCAGTTTTCTTCAAAGTATTAGCATGCAGTTGTGTTATGTAGGTTATCCTAGGTAAATGGTCGTGTCGTCATCATTCCTTCCTTCCTATGTCCTTCATTCCTTTCCTACCTGGAGGCTACCTGGAGGGCATTCCACCTCTCATCATACATTCCTTCATCTGGCCTTTCATTACTTTTTTCCTTCTTTCAATCTAGTTCTTCCCCTCCTTCATTCCTGCCTTCCTTCTTGCTTCTGGTTTCTATAATATAATACACATATTATATGTCACTAGATACTTTCATAAAACACCTATTATCACCCTTCAGCAAGCTTGTCTTGTGTGTGAGGAATGTGTGGCTTATAATTGTTTTGAGTCAGGAGTCAGCAGCTGTCAAAGTGACATATTGTCTCATTAGTCACTCCCCCTACCGTCTGTCAAAAACAATGGGGTCGGATGCTGCTTCACCTCCATTCTATTAATTATCTTTCTCCCTCATTTATCTCTTTCAATCTGTCTCTCTTTCTCTCTCTCTGTCTATCTCTGTCTCACAGGTACACATAAATACAACTATACATAAGTGTAAATTACCTAGGATAACCAAAAAATCCCAGACAAAGTGTATACTCAGCTTTGAAGATGTGAGTAAATTGATGATGACACAAGTCTTGTGGCTCTCTCTGAGACAGAGATAGATGGATAGAAGAAGTTGGCAGACAGACAAATAGACAGACAAATTGTTTGTTCGTTGTCACCTCCTCCTCTCCTCTCCTCCTCCTACTATCCTCCTTCTCCTCCTTCCCTCCTCCTACTCCTTCTTCTCCTTCTCCTCCTCTCCTGGCTCTTGCAGATGGACAGGCTGCCCCCCTCCCTCCACCTTGTTTTTGCTCATCAAAGGTCAGTTTATCAGATGTTATCTCCTCTTATCTTGTCACTGTTCATGGGGTGAAACTGTTTCAGCCTCAAGGGAAACATAATTATTCTATTATTATTATTAGGTATTAGGTATTATTATTATTCTTCTTCTTCTTCTTATTCTTTTCTTCTTCTTCTTCTTCTTCTTCTTCTTCTTTTCCTCCTCCAGTCCTTCCACCTTCCTCCTCCTCCCTCCTCCTCCCTCCCTTCTTCCTCCTCCTCCCTCCTCTCCTCCCTCCCTCCTCCTCCATCCTCCTCCACTCCTCTCCATCCTTTCTTTCTCTTCCCTCCTTCTTCCTCCTCCCTCCTTCTTCCTCCTCCCTCCTTCCCTCCTCCTCCTCCTTCCTTCTTCCTCCCTCCTTCTCCTCCTCCCTCCTTCTTCCTCTTCCTCCTTCCTTCTCCTCTCATTCCTTCCTCCTCCTCTTCTTCCTCCTCCTCTTATTCCTCCTCCTCTTCTTCCTCCTCCTCTTCTTCCTCTCCTCTTCCTCCTCCTCTCCTCCTCTCCTCCTCACCTCCTCCATTGCTTTTGGTCTCAAACTCCTCGAAATCATAAGTTGATCTTCATTGGACATTCCATCTGTGTTAGAGCAACACTTGGAGAGATGAGTTCCCAGATTTGCCAGTGGAAGTCACATATTTCTTACCGCTAGACATGCTGAACAAAGGACGACTGAAATGGTGTATTCCCACAATTGACACGCCACTGCTCCCGATTTTTTTTATATGTGCACACCTATGACAATGGAGACCCATTCTCTCAACATGTTGGGCCTACCAGCTTTCTCCTGCTTGGATTTGAAGCTGCTAGAATTTATGCTTATAGTACGTCAACACTGTCATTCCTATGGACGTACATATACGACCGCGACAGTCAAAGGGTTAATAATCATGAGATTCTTCGAAATTTAATATTTTTTCCTATAATAATAAAGGAGAATATAGATATTGTATGAACCTAAAATTGGTCAGTGATAATTATTGTTCAGGATCAAATTTAAAATTCGGAGATCTTGTAAGATTAAAAGGTTGGATCTGTGACTTAATAATTTGAGTGAATGTCAAACCCTATTCATTGTAATTTGAATGGAAAGGAAAGGTTTTTGGGAAAATTTTTAAAAAAAAGGGGGGGTTAAAAAAAAAAGGGGGGGGGGGGCCCCCGGGGGGGGGGGGGGGGGGGGGGGGGGGGGGGGTTTTTTTGGGGGGGGGAAAAGGGGGGAGGGGGGGGGCTTTTGGGGGGGGGGGGGGGGGGGGGGGGTTTTTTTTTTTTTTGGGGTTTTTTTCCTTTTTGGGGTTTTTGGGGTTTTTTTTGGGGGGGGGGGGGTTTGGGGGGGGTTTTTTTTTGGGGGGGGGGGGGGGGAAAATTTTTTTGGGGTTTTGGGGGGGGGGTTTTTTTTTTGGGGGGGGGGGGGGGGGGGGGGGGCCCCGGGGTTTTTTTTTCCGGGGTTTTTTTGGGGGGGGAAAGGGGGGTTTTTCCGGGTTGGGTTGGGTAAAAAGGGGGGGGGGAAAAATTAAAAGGGGGGGGGGGGGGAAAGGGGGGGGGGGTTGGGGGGGGGGGGGGGGGGGGGGGGGGGGGGGGGGCGGGGGGGGGTTTTTTGGGGGGTTTGGGGGGCCTTTCGGGGGGGGGGGGGGGGGGGGGTTTTTTGGGGGGAAAGGGGGGGGTTTTGGGGGGGGGGGGGAAGGGGGGGGGGGGGGGGGGGGGGGGGGGAAAAAAAAGGGGGGGGGGGGGGGGGGGGGGGATTGGGGGGTTTTTGGGGGGGGTAAGTGGGGGGGGGGGGGCCCCCCCGGGGGGTTTTTGGGGGGGTTTTAAAATTTTTTCCCTTTTTGGGGGGGGGGGGGGGTTTTTTGGGGGTTTTTTTGGGGGGGGGGGGGGGGGTTTTTTTTTGGGGGGGAAAAGGGGGGGTTTTGGGGGGAAAAAAAAAAAAGGGGGGGGGGGGGGGGGGGGGTTTTGGGGGGGGGTTTTGGGGGGGGGGGCCCGGGGGGGGGTTTTTTGGGGGGGGGTTTCCCAAAGGGGGGTGGGGGGGGGGGGGGGTTTTTTTGGGGGGGGGGGGGTGGGGGGGGGGGGGGGGGAAAAAAGGGGAAAATGGGGGAAAAAAAATTTTAAAAAAGGGGGGGGGTTTTTTTGGGGGGGGGAAAAAATTTTTTTTTTGGGGGGGGGGGTGTATTAATTATTATGATAAAAAGATTTATTTAAAATTTAAAAAAGATATTAATTTTTTTTAAAAAAGTTATTATAAATTTTTCCCCAAAAGAAAAATTGTACAATTTTAGAAATAAAATGAATTATAATGTATAGATTAGAAAAGAATATAAAAAATTATATAATAATTCTTAAAAGTTACAATAATATTAAAATTTGATAAAGTTTTTTTTTTATTAATTACAGTTTCATGATTGTCGTTTATAATATGTTTAAAGTAAATAAATAAATACATAAGGTCTTTCTATTTATGAATTTCATATACATCCCCTTAATATTTTATGTGGAAAGAAATCTTCAATAAAGTACTTAATATAATAGTTTTGCAGCTATAGATTAGTATAATTATTTTTTACATACATATGATGAAAGTTTTAGATGATATAACAAACTTGTAATAATGTAACTTATGATTGTATAATTTATATAATATTATTTAATGTAATAAGAATTAAAAAAAGAAAATTTTAATAAAACAATAATATTATATTATTTTTAGAAAATCTATTTTAACTTAAAAGTTAAATTATTTTTTAATATTGAATTAAAAAAGAACAAAATATTGATATACAAATTTTCAAATGTCAGATTTCAAATATGATAAGATATATTAAGAGTTATGAATAAAAATAATTCTAAAAATTGAATTAAGATTATGAGTTTAAATAATACCTTCTTTTTTAAAATTATAAAATATTACAGAAAACACGAATATTTCTCTATCAATGTTTTTAAACATTGTAGTTAATTATTATTATTATGTCTCAAAATTATGATTACACCATGTTTGTTGTTATTTATCAATATAAATTGATAGAAAACTAAATATGATGAAATGAGATCATCTTTAAAGTAGTAATAGTATCTTGAAGTGTAATGAAATTTGCTCTTACACAGTCTCCATGAGGAAAATTTCAATGATATGATTTATTTGATCGATTAAATAAGTGTCGATATTAAAGTGATCTTGAAGATGACTAATAATATAAGGTTAATAATTGATTATAATTAGCTATTCTTTAATACAATTACTATAAAAATTATTAAGATTGGCAACTTATTTTTTTGTCTCATAAATTTACGTGGATAATGTGCACTAAACTTATCAAGATATCTACTTTAATAAGATTTCTCTAATTAAATCGAAGATTTAAGATGAATATTCAGAATTCCTCGGTTTCGATCCTAAGAATTAACTTTAATAACAGCATAAAGTTTTAATTGAATAAGTACAGTGTGGAATATCAAAATAATTTTATACCATACTTGCATTAACTCATAGACGAGATATATATTGTCGCTAATTAACTATTAACAAGTAATATCAACCCCATAATCTAGTATATGACAGAGAACAGTAATTATGAAATAAGACTCGACTATTCAATGAACGTTTATGTATTTATCACCAGTAAAGGAACATTGGATCATTCAGCAAAGATGAACATTAATAAGCTGCATACAAATAAAAAAAAGGAATTAGAGAAAGAATTTAAATTCTCTTGATGAATTTTGAAAGATAATAAGTAATTTATTTTTGTACACTATTTTGTAACTCTTCAAAATGTATGAAAGATACCACTCCCTTGTAGTGGACTTGAATGCTAAACTCAGTCTCACTTGAAATCTTTTAGAGGGTGGTTGTGGTATGGTAAGTTTGGTTGTTTGCAGGTGTGTAAATGATAATGGGAGCCTCTTTGATTGCAGTACTTGATGCTAGACTAGTGGTGTTTAGTGGTATCTAGTATACTATTTTCAAGCATGAAACTGAGTATACTCTAAATAATTATAACGATATGATGTAGGGCCAAGCAAATGGACAGTAGATTTGTTGGATAAGTATTTATTGGTGACTTTTTAAAGACTGTTGAGTAGATCTTTCATGTCACATGTTTCATAAGGCCATAGATTATCAGATCACTTTTCATTGTACATGCTACACTGAAGTTACAAATGTGAATGAACAAGATGAGACCTATAAAATTCAGTGAAGTAAAGTAGGGGGGGGGGGGGGGGGGGGTATTAAATTAGAAGGTCAGCAGAATTTTGGTACGGTGGTCGGGGAAAAATTGGTGATTGGGAAAATGAAGGAGGAAAAGTTAGAATGAATTTTACAAGAAAGTGTGCAAGGAAAGATTATAGAAAGAGAGAATTAAGATTTAGAGAAAAGGCTGAAGACGGGTGTTTTAAAATTTGTGAAAAAGAAAAATTTGGGATGGTTCATTAGGAAACTAAAAATGGATTTGTAGTTAAAATGAAAAGTTTTAATGGAAGGTATTAAGATGGAAAATTTGTTTATGTTGTGATTAAGCTGAAATTATAGGGCAGGAGGTAAACTGGAGAGGAAGCAGTGTGGTGGGGAGTTTGAGCTTTCCAGGGAAGTGCAGCCGTCAAATTATGTTCCAATAGAATAAATAAATAAAATGATTCTAAATGGAGGGAACAATATTAAAATATCTGATGGAAAGAGAGGTTATAGGCAATAAAAGAGGTGAGGGGCATGAAATCGATATATTATAAAAGGAAATAAAAAAGGGAATTAGAAAAGCAAAAAAGATTAGGGGAAAAGTTGCAGAGAATCGAAGACTAACCCAAAAGATTTCAGGTATACAGAAGAAGACGGGAAAAGATAACAAGCTAGTTGGGGCTCACTGACGGTGTAAGGAAATGTGTAAATTTTTAAATAATCCTCAGTTTTTCACAGGAGGATACAGCGATATTCCAGTTGAAAAAGGGAAAGGACGATAATAAGTGACTATGGTCACAAGTGACAGGTCCTTAGCAATAAAAATTTTAAATACAAATCCCCAGGCTGAGAAGTATGCAAGTTCCAAGAATGTAAGGGCTTAGACACCTTTGTGTAATCTTTTCAATATTAAAATGGTGGGATAAGTGGAAATGCAAGTGACCTTTAAAAGGTGAAGGTCCTTAGCTTCG
The DNA here is from genome assembly GCF_026875155.1 of Cherax quadricarinatus. NCBI lineage: Eukaryota > Metazoa > Arthropoda > Malacostraca > Decapoda > Parastacidae > Cherax > Cherax quadricarinatus. The sequence continues at coordinate 20,845,251 of NC_069485.1, forward strand.
AAATAACCAATAAGCCTAACTTCTAGTGGAAAATTTATGGAATCATTTGGGGGCAGTTGTAGACTGAAAAGCATATTAATCAACGAATCTCAGCATGGTTATACAAAGGGGTTTGCTTACAATTTATAATTTTAAAGTATTGGAGGAGAGATATGGTAATGAATTATATTTGGATGGACTCGTAAGGCTGCGGGTCCAATAAAGATATGGAAAATTAAAGCACATGGAATAGAGAAATTTTTTCTGGATGTGTGACAAATGGCAGCGGAGATGCAAATGGGAGATATAGTGGGAAGTGTCCCCGGGTGTTCCACAGGGGTGGGGGTTCCCTGTTCACAATCTACATAAAGAATGTGAGGGATAAGAGCGGGGAATTTGCCGATGAACAAATGGGTCGAATTTCTGACGAGGACATTCGAGCACTCCAGGAGATTGAATAGACTGATGCAGTGGTCGGAAGTGGCAGATGCAGTTTAATATAGACAAATGCAAAGTTCTAAATGTAGGACAGGACAATAACCATCGCCACTATAAAAATAGTAGATCTTAATATTACGGATTGCGAAAAAGATTTAGGGTTCTGGTTACAGTAATCTAAACCAACAACATGCATAAGTGTTCGCAATAAAGCAATTAGAATCCTTGGCTTCATATCAAAAGCATAAATAATAGGTCCCAGGTTGTTCTTCAACTCTTTACATCCTTGGTTAGCTCCATTTAATTATGTGCTGTACAGTTTTTGGTAGCCTATTTTATTGCAGAATGGATATAAATTCTCTGGAAAAATGTACCAAAGAGGATGACAAATTTGATCCCATTTCAGAAACCTTCCCATGAGGATAGACAAGGCCCTGAATCTGCACTCTCTAAAAACTACAATTAAGGGGGATATGATTGGTTGTATAAGTGGAAGACAGAATAAATAAGGGATGAAAAAGTTTGAAAATATCTAGCCTAGACAGACCTCGCAGCAATGGTTTTTTTTTTAAAAATTCTTAAAATTTGGGGTTATTTTTTTAAATTTTGGGGTGGAAAAACCCCTCCTTAAAAAAAGGGGAAAACTTTTTTTTAAAAATTTGAAAATTGGGGGTTTTTTTTAGTGAGGGGATACGGGCTAAGGGGGTTCCCCCCCTTTTGTAATTATGGACCTATTTTGGGGTATTTTTACCGGGGGTTTGGCTCCTCCCTGAATGGGGGTGGCCCTTTCTGGTTTCCTGGAAATTTTAGTTCTTTTTTTTAAGAGTTTAAGGTTAAATAAAATTTTTATTTTGGGGGTTGGCAAAAAAAATTAACCAAAAAAGGTGGAACCTAATCCGGGACCCTTTTTTAAAAAGGGTTTGGATGAAAAAAACCCAACCCTTTAATTTCGGCGCTTTTGGAAACCCCTCAAAACAGGTATCTTAAAGCGAAAACCTTGAGGGGGGGGGGGGAAAAAAATTTTTTCCCCATAGTTCATATAGAAATTTTACCAAAAGAATTAATTTTTTTTGCGGGGTTTTTTTGGTGTTCCGGGGTTGCCCTTGCATTTTTTTGGCGGGTTTTTTTTGGGGTTGTATTTGGGGGCCCGATTTTTGTTTTTTTTAATTTTTTTTTTTGTTTTTTTATTTTCTTTTGTTTTGTTGTTTTTCTTTTTTTAAAGGATTTTAAAATTTCCTCCATTTTTTTTTTTTTGGTTTTTTTCCCTTTTTTACAGGGTTTAAAGGGGCCTTTTAAAATTTGGGTTTTTGTAATTCCTTTTTTGGGGTTATCTTCAATATTCTTTTGAAGAAGTAGATGGGTTTTTGTAAATCTCGTTTACCAGGTATTTAAAAATGTTTAACTCCAAAATACTTTAAAAAGTTTGTGAACCTGGGGAAAAGGGGTAAAAAAAAAAAAAAGGTTAATAAAAGAAAAAAAAAAAGAAAAAAAAAAAAAAAAGGAAAAAAAAAAAAAAGAAGAAGAAGAAGAAAGAAAAACGGGTAGCCCTTTTCCCAAAAAAATTAAAAACCTAAAGATTTTTTTTTTACCGAAGATCAGAAACGTTTTTTATATGTCAGTGTCCCCCGGGGGTTTATAGCAAATTTTCAGCTTTTTCCCAGATCAACTTGTTTTTGGGAAAATTCCCCTTTTTTATTTTTATCTTCCGCCAAAATTGTCCAAAGAAGCTGTTTGCAGGTTACGGGTTTAAAAGGAAAATGGAAAATTTTTTTTTGTAATTTGTAGTCCAATGAATAAAAATATACTTGGAGATATTCTTTACCAGTACTGCATGTCCTGACCCTTTTTTTCGATAAAGGAAAAACAAAAAATTTAATTACCCGGGGAAAGATTGTTTAATAATAAAACTCTTTTACTATTATTAAAGAAAAAGGTTTTTTACCCCTTTTTTTTCACCCCAAAATTTTAAAACACGGGTTTTTTTTAAAATTAAAATTTAAAAAGAAAATTTTTTAAACCAAAATTTCTGATGTTTTTTATTACGAAAAAAAAAATTTTTTCAAATAATTTTAAGGGCCCAACTAAAAATTACAAAAAAATTTTTTTTTGACGACTTTTTTTTTAGCTCCCTTTTAAAACTTTTTGAGTTAATTTCAAAAATTTTTTTCTTTTAAATTTACTGATAAAGTATTGAAATAACCTCTTCTTATTTTGGAAAGAGAAATTTTCACTTTTTAACCACCAGCTTTACCTCAAGGAATTTTAAAGTTTTGTTTGGAGGGGTGTGGGGGGTAATTAAAATTTATGAAAAAGGGAAACAAATGATCCCTATTACGAAAAAAAACCCAAGGGGGAAATTTTGTTAAAACCATTCTTGAAAACTTGGAAGAAAATTTTTTTTTTAATTATAAATTAAATTTTAATTCATGTTTTTTTCTGAAAATAATAAAAAATATTATTAGTACCATACCTATAAAATAACAGTTCATATGAAATTTCACCTTTATTTTTTTGTATTAATTTCATTAGAGAATTTCTTGGAGCCTGTTCCCCAGAAAGAATCTTAGAAGATTGGGTATCACGAATTATTGTAAATACACATAAAATTATAGATGAAATAGACAAAATATTTAAAACATAATGGAAAATTTTACTACATGTTTTGAAGAATATAAAAATAAATGTTTATGTAATAATGATTTCAGAAAAGAATATTTTAAAAAAATATATGATGAAGATAATTCTATAACAAAAAATGTTTTACAATTAATATTTGGAAGAGATAAAGTTGATAAAGTTTTTTTTTTTAATTACAGAATTTCAAAACAAATGTATTGTTCGTTTATTAAATATAAAATTAAGTAATATATGTAATAAATACGATATTGGTTCATTATCTAAACGGGGATCTATTATGATTACATCTACAAATCCTCCTTTAATTCATTTTTTTAATAATGTTGGAAATGAACTTAATAAAGTAACTTGTAAAAATAATAATAGTTTTGCAGCTATAGTTAGTTATTTTTTTTTATTTTGCTATACATAATGATGAATTAGTTTTATGTATGAATGAATGAACAAACTTGCCTATGTAATGAAAACTTATCGAATTGAATATATTTACAATAAAATCATTATTTTAAATGATAATAATGAATTAAATAATAAAGAAATTATAAAAAATATAATTTATAGTATATTTGGTAAAAATTCTTATTATTTAACTATAAAAGATTATCAATTATTTTTTAATATTGAATTAAAAAAAACAGTTTTAAATATTGATATACAAATATCAAATGTTAGATTTCAAAATATTTTAAGTAAAGGATATATTAAAATGTCATATAATAATAATTCTGATATGAAAATTGAATTCATAGATTATGAGTTTAATATAATACCTCTACGTTTTTTTAAGAATTATGAAAATATTACAGAAAACAATCAGAATATTTCTTTATCAATGTTTTTAACATATGTAGTTAATTATTATTATTATGTTCTCAAAGATTATGAATTACCCATGTATTGTTGTTATTTATCAAATAATAATGATGATAATGATAATGATGATGATAATGATGATGATTATAGTAGTATATCATCATCTTTAAATGATAATGATAATTTTGATATTACAAGCTATGATGAAAATTTCAATGATAATGATTATTATTTTGATGATAATAATGATGATATTGATGATTATGAAATGATTAATAATAATAATTAATATTGTTAATTATTCTATCTATTCTTAATAAATTTATAAAAATTATAAATTGGCAACTATTTTTGTCTACATATATATATAACGATAATACTACTGATAAGTTATTCTTTATAATTTTCTCTAATTTCAGAAAGAAGATGAATATACAGCCATTTCCTACTTTAAAATCAGTTACAGATCCCATAACAAAATTAAATAAAATAAATTGTATTTTAAGTGAAATATGTTTGGAAGTTGATAAAAATACTTATCAATATATTAATGATGACTGTAGATATATTCATGAAATTATTAATAGAATATCAAAAAAAATTGAAGAAAAATCAGTGAAATTACTAGAACATAAGCCTACAGAAATGAAGAAGATACAACCGACTATTCTTTATAAAAAATCTAATAGAATATCATTTCAAGAAAGATCAACAATGAAATTAAAAGAACATAAACCAATAATTTTGAAACAGGAAATTAAAAAAAAAGTACAACCTATAATTTTGAAACAGGAAATAAAAAATATATCACCACCTATTCTCTATAAGCCTACAGAAATTAAAAAGATACCACCACCTGTTCTTTATAGAAAGGATAATAGAATATCAATTCAAGAAAAATCAACAGTAAAATTAATAGAACAACATAAGCCTACAGAAATGAAGAATATGCCACCACCACCACTACCACCACCATCTGTTCTTTATAAAAAAGATAATAAAATATCAATTCAAGAAAAATCAACAGTGAAATTAGTAAAACATAAGCCTACAGAAATGAAGAATATGCCACCACCACCACTACCACCACCATCTGTTCTTTATAAAAAGGATAATAAAATATCAATTCAGGGAAAAATCAACAGTAAATCT